>PYAF01000241.1:1992224-2028288 GCA_007407185.1 Glycine tomentella
ATACCGGGAATAATCTAGTCCTTGTTTCTTTACAATCGGAGGAGGTCGGTTGACTTTTCTCATGTCGGTGAAGGCGACCTCCTTCCATATTTGACCACGTGGGACGGTCAACGGAGCATAATTGTGATACTTTAACTCATACTTCCCAGGCCTGGAATGAGGGTCGGGACTGCTCCGAGGTGGTCGGCCTGCCGGGGTATTCGCTGGATGTCGACTGGACGGTCCGACCTGGGAATTCTCATGTCGTCGGTTTCAAGGCGATGAGGGTTCTTTGTTTTCCCTTGGTGCCGAGTTTGCGATCTCCATTTGTTCTAACTCCAAGTACTTCCTGGATCGGATCCTGAACTCATTCAGGGATTTGACCGGGTCCTTATAGATCGACTTGGCGAGGCGGGACGTTCCGTTGAGCCCAGCGGATATGAGATGGACGTGTACTCTCTCCTCTAGGCCTTGGACTTGTAGCGCGGCTTCCTTGAACCGATCCAGGTAACTTTGCAATGTTTCTCCGGGCTGCTGGCGTATCTTGCCCAGAGCGAATTCGGATTTTGGCTGTTTCTTGCTTGTTGCAAAATTCAGCAAAAACTTCTGGCCAAAATCTTCGAAGTAACGAATGGTTCTCGGCGGCAATGAATGGAACCATGTCTGGGCAGCTCCTGTAAGGGTTGTAGTGAAGATCCGAGATATGATGGGTTCGTCAATTCCCCGAACGCACATCTGCATATCGAACTCGTCGATATGTACCTGCGGATCTTGGCTCCCGTCATATTTTTTCAAGAAGGAGCCGTCAAAATCTTCCAAGAACGGGGCTTTCACTATGCAGTCGACGAATGGACTATTATTCTGGTGGCCCCGGCTGTACTTCCTTCTGTACGTGCCATCACCTTGACCGGGATGACGGATGATCTCACCCGTCGGTCTCTCCTCCGCGGCCTGTTCAGGTAATATGGCCGACGACGAACGGTGAGCTTCATGTCGTGAACGAGACATTCTGCCCCGCTCCGAATGGTCGATCGGTTCTCTCTGGTCAGTCTCGGCTGTTCGGGCCGACGTCGCCGGTCTCGATCTTCTAGCTGTTGCATGGGGCTGGTCGGCTTCTGCATGATCTTCCGTGTGGTCGGTATTTTGCCGACGCTCCTCTTCCCGTCTTCGGTTATCGCGATCCTCCAACTGAGCAATCAACCGCTGGATGTCTTCCTGGCGTTGGAGTTCATAACGCTTCTCCAGATTCTCCATTCGAGCCAACAAGGATTGGAGAGCGTTCTGGATGAAACACTAAGAAGTTTCTGGGTTTTCTTGCACGGCCGGTGGTGTGTTGGCCGGCACCTGCGTTGTAGGTCCCGCACGAGATGAAGCTGTGTGGGACAATGCGTCTTCCGCCACCACCTCCTCCGAATCGGATTCCTGGGTGGGTCTTCACGTCTGATATTCTGGTTTCTTCTAGCATTAGCCATTAAGAGATGGTGGGATTCGAAATTTATCGTCCCCACAGACGGCGCCACTGTTCTGCTCGGAGAGAACAGAAATGTCCAACAAGTGGTGTTGGATGGTTTTCTTTAGGATCAGGCTCTCTCTCTCTTAAGAAGCTTATGAAACTGAAGCAACTTAAGGAAGAAGGTGATCACAGCAGCAATACATGAAGCAATTGGCGTGCGGTGTGTGCTGTGTGAATGGAAAGAGAGAGTCAGAATTGTGTGTGTACCTTTCACCATGGGATGTGTGGTATTTATAGGATTCAAACCTGGACTTTGATAGCAGACGGTTGAGCCCAATATCTTCTTCCTTGATATGTGGAGATATTGATAACTAAAAGATAATGCTCATATCTTCTATTTTCTGGTGATTATCTTCTGGTAGTTATGATGATAGACCAATGGAGATTTAAATATTTGAATTAATAGGACAAAAGATAATATATGTTTATCTTTTATCCGTAACATAAATAATCTTATTTTTTAAGCATATATTATTATGAGTTTAAATTTTAACTCGTGTATAGGAAAAATATATGTTGAAAGAGATTAATTCTTTAAATGAATTTTAGTTTTTTGATAGAATGAATAGTCTGTTCGGCCAAGGAATATTGTGATTAAAAAAAAAAAATAGCTTCCAACAATAAGAATGGTTGGTTGCTTTTAACAGCGAAAATCTTGGAGCTTTCCATAATCGATTTCCTTAAAAATTGAGACCTAATCTCTCACTAGCTCAAGACTTCATCAAATGCGGAGTGAAAAAAATAATCTGCAAAGCAAAATATGAAAGTTAGCAAGTTGGTTCCAAAGGTTAAACATGTCAGTGATACTATCACATACTTCTCTAACTCTTCCCAAAGCTTGGGAACAGCATTTTAGGTACCAGTGTTGTGCAGGCCCCGCTAGTCATTTTAGGGGTCTAAAATGTCAAAGTCCATCATATTATTCTTTACTTTTTAGAAGAATGGACACTTTTTAATTAGTAAAAGGTTAAATACTAGTTTAGAGTTGCATTGAGATATTATCAACAATATAAACTTAGTAATTTTAAATTTTTGGTTCTTTATTTTGTAAAAAATAATCAGTATAATTACAGCATGAAATTTATTTTTACATATAAGTATGATTCTTAAATTATTTTAGAGGCCTGATTTTTATAATTAGTACAGGACCTCCAGAATATTTGAAACGGCCTGGTATCATGAATTTCTTTGAACCGAATAGATGGTTTTTTGGGGTGGGTTGGGGAGGGTAGGAGAAGGAGGTTTCACGAAGAACATGCATCCGGGACTAAAAGAAATACCTAATTGTCAACACAGCAAGGCAATATGGACGCCCAATTATTCTAGGAACAAACCAATATGTAATGGGAGCCATTCAAATTATTTGTTGAAGGTATGAAAAATCAAAATTTTATTCTGCGGAGTAATATATTCTATTTTTTTAAAATTACACAATCCAGCCTCCTCCATGCTAAGCTGACATGCAAAAGCAAAATGTCTTAAACCCATACAGAATCCACAATGAAAAGAAACCTAATAATGTTAATTATAAATTTAAATCTTTTATAATGTTCAGAACTGATTTCATTTCATTTGAATTTTTCTCTTATATAGTGTAAATATAGTGTAGTGTTTTGCTGTCTAATTATATTAGACATCAACCGCATCATAATATTCGTGAGTCTGTGATGTCCAATCACGATCAAGTCAGAATTCAGTTAAAGGAAGGTAATCTTTAAGATAAATATTCAAATTCGTTCTTGAAAGTGTATTTCACGAACATACCAATCATCTGAGGATGAAGAACTATTTTTTAGTCCTTGAATGTGGAAAAATGTCAACATATTAGTTTTGTCGTTAATTCGGTATGTGAAATCTAATGTCTCTGCTGACGTGACAAGTGAAGACTAAAATATCACGAGAAAAAATTGTCAATTGAATAATTGACTCAACAGAACTAATTTGTCATCGACCGCACGGGAATGCATCCAGTCAATTTAGGATCATCAACATTTCTTAGACCTTGATCTTAAAGCGATGCCTTCAGCGACTTGCTCTCATTCTTTTCTAAAACAAAGGACTTCGTTGACTTGTCGCACTCATGCTAGTTTAGTTCCTCCCTTGATCGCCTATCTGTAATATGTAATAGGGCACACTTCCAAAGGCGACCCTCTCGAGTTTTCAGTCGTTTCCTAGATTGAAGTAGCCTTTCTTTCGTCGTCATGTCAATGAACTAATGTATCATTTTTAAAATTTATTTTCTCCTTTCTTCTCTTATGCTATTTCTTTCCTTTTTCTATTAGAGCATGTCTGCCATCCTAAAAAAATATTTCCAACAATCCTTCCCTCACTTTCTCTGTTTCTCTCCTTATTTTTCTTTTCCTTCTTGTTCCCTCCTATCCCAGAATTGGCTGAACACTTAACTTGAAATAAACCCAACATTTGACACCAGAAATTCATTCTTGCGTTCATATATTTTCATGAAACAAGCTCTCCAAGGTAATTCCAAGTCAGATTTCTTTCTTCAATAGTAAACATCCTTGCTGAATTTCTAGTTTTAGAAGGCGCAAAAATTGTTGACACACAAGTGGCCATTTTGATTTTTTACAAAGGGGGGAATACACAAAATTGGAAATTATTGAATTAACATAGTAAAGCTAATTAGTAGATATCATAAACCAACAATGCACAAGCTTGGTGAAAAGAATTAATGAGAAGACTGATAGCAATTAACAACAATCAAGAAGGAAGAATTGTATATTAATGAAAGAACCAACAGCAATTTGAGGATGCCGACAACTCCAGCAACTTTTTAGAGGAAGAAAAAGAATTCTGTTACCAACTTTTGCTACCTTCCTCAGAGAAGATATTCCTAATTAAAGAGATCAATAATCAAATCCTACGATGGGCTTCTACAAGCTAAGGCCCATTATTACAAAGCAACTATTAAGATAGTCACCACTGCCCATATTCACATAACATAATCTTCAGTCCACCTGGAACTCACTCTGGCCCTTGTGCCTCTCCTTGGACCAGCTGTACCTGACTCATCATGTTGACCCACCGTTCCCTTTGTCTCATGCAGTCCACCGACAACCTCACCAACACTTCCACCGACAATTCCTCTGTTATCTCTTATGTGTTCTTCTTGTTTAAGGGTTGTATCAGATCCCTCCTCCCTTAAAGATTCGAGCTTGCCCTCAAGATCGAACTGAGGAAAAGCGTGAAGAAACTCAGAAAGGGGTACCCATGAGGCGTCTTCGAGAGGTAAGCCACACCATTGAACCAAGAGCTGTAAATTTGAAACCTTTCCCCTCAGTACTGTGCGCGAACGCAAGATTGCCATAGGTTCCGTCACCAGATGGTTCTCCCAAGCCATTGGAGGTAATGGTAATGGGTGAAAAAAGAAATTTTGACGATAAGCCTTCAATAAAGAGACGTGAAAGACCGGATGGATACGTGATCCTTCGGGTAGAGTCAATCAATAGGCTACAGAATAGATCTGCTCTGATATTGGAAATGGTCCATAGTACCGGCGGCGTAGCTTGGAGAAGGTGTGCTTGCGAAAGGAATTTTGACAATATGGCTATAGTTTCACTAAAACCTGATCTCTAATGACGAACTGAACAACTTGACGATGTTTGTCAGCTTGTGTCTTCATGCGGTGTCGAGTTCGATGAAGGTTCTCTCTGAACTGTCGGATGATGTGATCTCTTTGGGTTAACAAGGTATCCACGACTTCAATAGATGACGTGGTTCCTTCATACGGTTGCAATGGTGGTGGAACATGCCCGTACAGAACTTGAAAGGGGTTTGAACCGATAGAGGAATGATATGAGGAATTGTAAGAAAATTCAGCCCACGGAAGATACTTTGCCCAAGTTTTTGGGTTGTCCATGGCATAGCATCAAAGGTACTGCTCCAACCCACAGTTAGTAACCTCGGTCTGTCCATCGCTCTCTGGGTGGTTTGCGGTGCCGAAATGAAGTTTTGTTCCACTCAATTTGGAGAGTTCTTGCCAGAATTTGCTAATAAAGATGTGGTCTCGATCAGAGACTATAGAACGAGGAATGCCATGGTGACGACAAATGTCAGCTACGAAAACGGAGGCAACCCGTGAAGCAGTGAAATTCCCATGTAAAGCAGAGAAATGGGAGTACTTGGACAAACGATCTACAACCACCATGATAGTAGTCTTTCCTTCCGATGGTGGTAAGCCAATGATAAAGTCCATGGAGAGTTCCTCCCACACTGCCTTCGGAATGGTGAGGGGTTGTAATAACCCAATAGGAGAGAGTGGCTGGTATTTGGTCACTTGGCATACTGGGCATGTACGCACAAACTCTTGCACATCATACTTCATATTGGGCTAATAGAAGTGGTTAGAGATTCTGTGCATTGTCTTGCGGATTCTGCCATGACCACCAACTACAGTAGAGTGAAATTCATGGAGTATAGAAGCTTGAAGTTCAGAGGTACTAGCCAGTACTATGCGCCCTTTGAAGAACAGTAAGCCATCCTTTAATGCATACTTTTCAAATCCCTCTTTGTTTTCTGTAATGCTCTTGGTAATTTTGATCAATTCTTATTTTTCCTTAACCTCTTCTTTGATTGAATTCAACTAGGGGTTAATCAAGGTGGACAAAGTCATAAGGGCGGACTCTCTTTGGTACTCTCCCCTTCATGTACCCTTGATAAGGCATCAACTACCTGGTTGACAGCTCCAAGGTAATATTCGATGGTGTATTTAACCAAGAAACACTGCTGCTCAGGAGTTTGGATGACCTGAGCCATCAAATCTTTAATGCTATGCTAGTCTGTTTGTATGGTAAATTTGCTACCCAACAAGTATTAGCGAAATTTGGCTACTCCTTCTGTTATAGCAAATAATTCTCTAACATAGGTAGAGGCTTGTTGCATTTTGTTGACAACTTGCAGCTGAAATAAGCAATGGGTTGGTTGTTTTGGCTGAGTACTGCTCCTATCCCAACCCCAGATGCATCAGTGGTGAGTATGAAAGGTTTGGTGTACCCTTGGCCGGGGCAAAAAGACCCAAATGATTCTCTAAAGTGGTAGCAAAGATTCATAGTGAACTTCGATAGGAACTTCTCTTGATGGAATAATGTGTTGATCTAGTCGCCACCGGAGCCACAAAGGACTATCGAAGTTTATTCTTTTTTGTTGATAAGCTCCAATTGCATCACCAGTTTGTCAGTCCCCGATTATAAGTTCTCGTTGACCACAACCTATAGGAACCAGGTGAAATTAGGTAGAGCTAACACAGGGTGGATGGATAAGGCTTCTTTTAATCGGATCATCATTGCTTGTGCTGCCTCTAAGTTCCATTGAAACGCATCTCTTTGGAGAAGGTTGGTCAAAGGTGCTGCAATTTGTGAAAATCCCCTTACAAATTTACGATAGTATCTTGCTAAGCCAAGGAACCCTCTCAGTTGCTTCAGTGTACTGGGTTCCTTCCACTCCATAATGGCCTTAACCTTGCCTTCATTTGGTTGGACTCCCTTAGCATCAACCACATGTCCTAGATACAGAACTTCAGTTTGAGCAAAAGAGCACTTCTCCAGTTTGGCATACATCTGATTGGTCTTCAAGAACTCCAATACTGCACGCAGATGTTCTAAATGCTTTTCCAATGCTATACTGTAAACCAAAATGTCATCAAAGAAAACGATAACAAACTTTCGCAAAAACGCTTTTAGTATCGAGTTCATAATTCCCTGGAATGTAGTTGGGGCATTAGTAAGCCCAAAAGGCATAAATACGAACTCCTAGTGGCCCTCGTGTGTGCGGAATGCGATCTTATAAATGTCTTGCTCAGCCATACATATCTGGTGGTAGCCAAACCTGAGGTCCATCTTGGAAAAAATTGTAGCTCCTGCCAACTCATCAAGCATCTCATCCACGGTAGGAGTAGGGAAACTATGTGTTATAGTCACTTGGTTGAGAGCTCGATAATCTACACAGAATCTCCAGGTTCCATCTTTTTTTTTTAACAAGCAAGGCTGGTGATGAAAAAGAGCTACGACTGGGGCGAATCACCCCTGATTCCATCATTTCTCTGACCATTCTTTCTATTTCAGTCTTCTGGAAGTGAGGATATCAATAGGGTCTAACACTAACAGCTTTGGTTGTAGGTTCCAAGTGAATTTGATGATCTTCCTGACTATAAGGAGGCAAGGAGATGGGCTTATCAAAGACCCCTTTGAATTCGGCCAAAAC
This sequence comes from Glycine tomentella, assembly GCA_007407185.1. Lineage (NCBI taxonomy): Eukaryota > Viridiplantae > Streptophyta > Magnoliopsida > Fabales > Fabaceae > Glycine > Glycine tomentella. The sequence continues at coordinate 1,999,933 of PYAF01000241.1, forward strand.
CTGTTGCACTCTGCTGTCAAGTTCTGGTCGGTTTGGTGTTGGTTCTTCATTGAGTTGTTCAATAACATGAAGCTGATACAAGCTTGCCACTGAATTAGAATATGTAAACATATGAAATTGGTTCAACTAAATAGACTCCAAGTTGAGGTTAGACTCCCCTTGTATCTCTACTGAGTGTCCATTGCGCTCAAATCTCATGATCAATTGCTTGTAATTTATGGTTACATCACCCCACTCAGATAACCACTGGACTCCTAAGACCACTTCAGCTCCTTGGATGGGCAGTACATACAAATCAGGACAAAAACAATGACCTTGTATCTCCATTTTCACCTTTGGAGATACCCCCAAACAGTCCATAACCTCTCCATTCTCCACCAACACCTGAAATGCTTTTGTAGGTCTAGTCTCCAAACCAAGAAATTTCACCAAATGATCCTATATAAAGTTGTGGATTGAACCACCATCCACCAAAATCTAGACTGTTGCATTGTCAATCCTTCCCGTAACTCTCAAGGTACTAGTGGTGTTGGCCTGCCATAACATGCAAACTGATTTCGGGCATGGACCTTTCTGCCTCCCCAAGTTCTGCATTATTAAGTTCCTGCTTTATTGCTTGATCCTCCACCTCGATATTCCCATCCCCTTCATCTTGTACTAGCATGATAAACATTTTTCCTTTGTAAATGTGATTTCTGTTAAACTTCTCATCACAATAGTAACACAAACCCTTCTCTCTTTTGTCCATCATCTCAGCTTTAGTAAGCTTCTTTATGGGTAGGCTCCCCTTGGGTGCTGCAACACCAGTAGCAAACGGTTTCGCAAGGGTAGGTAACAATGCAGGTTGACTACTACTATTATTCCCTGTATTTGCCTTGTTATAATAGGCTCTGCCAGGACTTTTGTCATTCAACTTGTCTTTCACAATTTTTGCTAAATCAATTGCTTATTCTAACGTTACAGGGAGATGCATACAAACCTCTTTATGAATCTCTGGTTTCAAGCCTGACTCAAAATAATTTTGGAGGCTCACATCATCAATACCGATGACCTGATTAGCCAATTGTTCAAATTGTGTTTGGCATTCACCCACGGTGGTGAGCTGGGTCAAACGACTTAATTCCCCTCTCAAGTCTCAATATCTTGAGGGACCAAACCTGGCTCGAAGTGTGCCCAGAAATTGATCCCATGTTCGCAAGCGGCCATTACGATCCATCCAGTGATACCATTCTTTTGCCTTGCCGTCCATGTGGAAGGACGTCAGTGTGAACTTCTCATGATCGGATAGAGCATAAAACCCATAAAATTGTTGGATCTTGTGGATCCATGGTTCTGGATTTCCTCCGGAAAATCGTGGTATAGTCAGTTTGATGGATTTGAAAGCATTGTTACCGAAGAGACATCCAAGTCCCTCACCAGATGCGTTGTCCGATTTGGATTTGTTTTTCTGATTTTGATCCATCTTAGCCTCCATTAAGGTTAACTTTAAATTCATCTCTTGCAGCAAATTACCCAAGGAATGGAACTGTTCCTCGTGGTGTGCTAACCTTGACATACATTCATCAATTGCGCTTTGTTTCACAGCATTTCGAGTTCCCTCGGCCATAATGATTAGCAGAAGTTCGACTCTCAATGAAAGCACCAAAATGATAGCAATTAACAACAATCAAGAAGGAAGAACTGTATATTAATGAAAGAACCAACAGCAATTCGAGGATGCCGACAACTCCAGCAATTTTAGAGGAAGAAAGAGAATTATGTTACCAACTTTTACTACCTTCCTCATAGAAGATATTCCTAATTAAAGAGATCAACAATCAAATCCTACGATGAGCTTCTACAAGCTAAGACCCATTATTACAAAGCAACTATTAAGACAACCACCACTACCCATATTCACATAACATAATCTTCAGTCCACCTGGAACGCACTCTGGCCCTTGTGCCTCTCCTTGGACTAGTTGTACCTGACTCATCGTGTTGACCCACCGTTCCCTTTGTCTCATGTGGTCCACCGACAACCTCACCAACACTTCCACCAACAATTCCTCTGTTATCTCCTGTGTGTTCTTCTTGTTTAAGGGTTGTATCAAAGACCAAATGCATAAAATTGTAATGAAGAAAACAGTGTCCAACAATACAACAAAGAACAAAAATGGTATTTGTAGGTTATTTGGGATACTCGTCTGAGCATAGCACTTGTTATTTATTGTATTTAAATTAGTGCACCATAGGATTAAATCAGGAAGGAATTGTGTAAGTAAAGTCGGAGAAGGTGCTTTCACAATATTCAACTTATTTGGTTCCCTTCGAAGTAGGAAGCTAATAATCATTTTCACCATACAACCCAACACAAGTATTGCACTTGAGTGGAGGGCGCACGTCACTCTTAAACCGCCTGGTAGCTGCCCGTGTGATATTTTCTCAATTGTGGCAAGATTTTATATAAGGAAAAAGAAAAATAAGGTGAAAAAGAGAGGGGAGTATCGTCACAAATATTTTTTTACCGTGAATCATAGTAATCTAAAAGGATAAGGAAAGAAAGGAGAAAAAAAATTTCAAAAATAATAAATTAATTTATTATATTTTAATGATAAATTTGATTGTGTCTTGTTGATTACCTAATTGATAATATTTTTTTTATAACATTTCAGCCATTGATTGTCACGTAAACTATGAAGTTAGAAATCAAGGAGGAAACTAATCATCGAACTAATATATCATCATTTTTACATATTCAAAAACAAAAAAAAAAATTCAAAAAGGATTGATATGACAACGAAGTACACTTTTTAAAGGACAAATTTTGGCATTTAGCCTAATCTATATTGGACAAAGGCATTGAAACAATATACATTTCAAAACATGAAATGAAAAGTGAACTCCATCAATCACATGGAACTTGGAAGCTGTTTTTGCCTCTTCAATCCAACAATTTTTTTATCAGCTTCAATACAACAAAATTAACATGTAATGTTAAGAAGATCCCACAAATTTCATGCCTAAACATAATATGGCAACGAAATATACTTTTAAGGACAAATTTCGGTATTTACCGTAATCTATATTGGACAAAAGCATTGAAACAATACACATTTCAAAACATGAAATGAAAAGTGAACTCCATGGAACTTGGAAGATGTTCTTTCCTCTTCAATACAAGTTTTTTTTTTTTTTTTAATCAGCTTCAATACAACAAGGTTAACATGTAATGTTAGAAGATCCCACAAATTTCATGCCTAATTATGATGCAACCCAGAGCTCAAAAGCTCATCTAGGAAGAGAACAGTCGATTTTATACATCAAGAAAATCTTCAAACAGTAAACTAGTTCTCTCTACTTCGTCACTTCAAAAGTAGCTCGAAGATTGGATATCATGACTGGGCACTCTCCCTTCTCATCATACTCGGCATATTCTCCACTTGACAAGTCAACATTCTCAAACTTAGTTCCCTCCAGCTACAAAGTACAAGTTGCATCAGTCAGAAATATGACCAACATACAGAAAATTTATGAAACACCAAAATTTCTACCGCATGTTAAAAATATGGCAGTCAGGTGAGTAAATTGTAGAATCAGAGGATAGGTTCCACAACCATTAAGTAAAAAAGTACCATAGACAAGAAGGATGAGAAAGAAATGTAGAAGGTATTACAGAAATCACATGGAAAAGAAGAAAGCTAATACCAAAAGCTAGAGGACAGGTTTCCTCACAAGGAAAATCTAATACACTGTACAAACTTCGAATGAAATCTGATTCAAGACTAATCAGGAGGGCAGAAAAGGGCTGCATATCTTGCAAATCTCACCATAATTTGGACTTGCAAATTGTGATAATAAAAATTAATTATGAATTTGTTCCTCTTCTCATATAAATGATATAATTATTGGTTTAATTTTTAAAGATTGGAATAGAAGATATTTAATCACATCAAATTCATCCCAGTCTCAAGTTTATAGATAAACCTTTTATACATGGTTTCCAGTATTAATAACTGAGAAAATAAATCGAATCATCAACCGTAAGCATCAAACCAAATCAAAGGAAACACACAATTATTTGTTTCAATAGACAAAAGTGGGTATATGAGCTATTTATCATACCCAGCTTATATATATCAGCAACATTGAACAATCAAAAGAGATAAGAGACATGATGCCATTAAGCACATGCTTATCTGTTTCAATTGAAAAAAAATGGGTATATGAGCTATATACAATACTCACTACTCACCTTATATCAGCAACATTGAACAATCACAACAGATAAGAGATATGACGCCAAAAATAATGGAAAAATATCATAAAAATGAAAAGGATACTCACCGACTCAACTTTCCATCCATCACCGAATACAAAATCTACTGGCTCATAGCCCCTGCAGTCAAATAACATCAATGGAGCGTACTTCCCTGATTCACTGATTTCCTGGGTGAGTGGTTTACCTTTGCCTTCAATCATGGTCACAGTGCCATCCCTGCCACAAAATTTGCACTGCATACCAAATAAACGATATTAAGAAGATATTAAGAAATCACCAGCTGCAGGATCAAAGAGTTCAAAGAATTACAAAATGAATGAAAATACTACATTTAGGGCTTATAATTTAAAGTTTTGCAGCAGAATCACATAAAATTCCAATAATAAATAAGAAACGGGAGTTAGTACTCCATATTTTTGGTACCATCCTACCAATCCAATTAAATTGTTTACTTATTCAATTTTGCAACAGATAAAATTTCACTCACCTAGAAAAAAGAATCACATAAAATTTCCAGAATCTTTCCTCCCATGTCAGAGACAGAAAAATAACTACATAAGCAAAAGGCAAATCATGCCAAACGAATAGAATTCTGCTCAGTTGTAACACATAAGTGCGCTTACAAAGTCACAAGTCAGACCAGTAAAATCTAATTTCAGTTATAAAATTACAAGAAAATAATGAACTTCATTTCCTCTGTGTTTCTATAATGCACTTAGGCCCTGTTTGGATAATTTTTTCCATAAATATTTATAGCAGAAGAGAAAACAAGATAAAATGAATTAAGCTTCTCGCATAAGCTAAAATAAACTTATGCAGTCATCTTATACAGTTCTTTTAGGGGGGTATATTAGATTAGGATTGCACAGGATTTTAAAAGACTTTTTTTTTTTTTTAAAAGTCTTGTGGTATTCAATTAAGACTATTAAGATTTTTTAAGAAAGACAACAAAATCCGGTGGTATTCAATTAAGATTTCTTATAACTTATAAAAAGTCTTTTGGAATTCAAAAATATATAAATTTCGGTGGATTATTTTTTAAGAAAGATTTCGATGGATTTCATCAGATTTTTTAGTATAAAAAGTCTATCAAACAATGTCACCCAAACTCTTAAGATTTTGCTAGATTTTTTTTCTATTGGTTACGTGACTTTTTTTCTCTCATCACACTTACTCTCTTCTCTCTTGAATATTCTTCAAGATGTGTGTGTCATATATATTTCTCATATTCTTTTGAAATAAAAAAATGTCAAATATACTCATTCCTTCTACACTTTTCCCGTTGTTTTCTAAATTAAATTAATGTTTGTCTTATGTGTTAAGACTAACCATACTTTCCTTATATTGACTATGTCCATCACGCTTGACGCAATATTTCTTTTATTGTCACCTTTAATTTCGTTATCCACATTACTCAATAACCCTCCTACCAATTTTTCACCCTCACTACTCCCTTTTAGTATATGCTTATTATTGCATGTCATTAGATTTATCCTGAAGTAATTGTAATAATTAAAAAAAATCAGAAAATCAAAGTGTAATTTTAAATTTATTGTTCAAATCCAAAAGTGAGAATAAGAAGATGTTATTCTAAGAAATATTAGTAAAGGAAGACATAAAGCTAGAATCAAATATAATTATTAAAAGATTAAAAAAATTATATTAGTTTTACTCTTTTTTTTATCCAAACCTCATCATTTCTTATTATTATTTTCAATAACTCTTGTAATTTTTTGAATGTATTTGTAAAAATTTACAAAATCCTATCAAATCTAATAAATCTATAAAGTCTTTTTAAATCTTTTAAATTCTTATGATATAAATTTATTAAAATTCAAATTGTCATAAAAGTCTGGTAAAAAAATCTGATATGTCATAATATTACTATATAATCTATAAAATCCACAAAACATTTTTTACGTTAAAATAATCTTTTAAAATCTAATATAATACACCCTCCTTCTTTTAGCTTCTCCAAAAGGTAAGGTGTAAGTTGATTCTAGATTATGGGCCTATTTGGGTGTAACTTCTCTAGAAGCACTTCTAGAAGAAAAAAAATGAAATGAGTTTTTTTATAAGTTAAAATAAGTTTTTCATTAGTCAGTTTGTAGATGTTATCTCATCTTTTAAAGAAGTTATATTGGTGAGCTTCTAAAAATTAGATAATGGAAAACTTATTTTTACTTATGAAAAAACTCATCTCATATTTTTCTTTTTATTTTCTTTTATTAGAAGTGTTTTTAGAGAAACTTACCCAAACAGGCCCTATGAAGAAATTCAATACATTTTACCTCTTTTTCTTATCCTACAAGCTTTTATAAACAAGTGACCTTATTTCATCTAATTGAAAAATAAAAATCCATAGAACCATACCATTCAAGATTGCAAATAGTATAGTTGATGGTTTCACTTGCCTTTTGTACCATACATATACACATAATAGTAAAAAAAAAAAAAAAAAAAATCAATGAATAAAAGGGAAACACTGAAAAATTATATACCTCTAAAATTGAAGTGCATAGCATTATCATATTAGAAAGTGGAAAACAAAATCACTACGAGTCTCAAATTAGTTCCAAACGCTATTAATTCAGATACTAAGTTGAACTAAGAAATACATATTTAACGGGACTTATGCGGTAACCACAATCTTTCAGAGACTAAAAATGAATCGACGCATTGATTGAATTTTTAGAAATAAAAAAAGAAAAGAAAAGAAAAGAGTTTGATGAAACGCAAAGTGCATTTTAGGTTACCTTTTGAATGAGATGAGTGGTGCCCTTGCCAACGGGGAGAGGAACGGTGTCGTTTAGGACGACGCAGGTTTCCTTCTGGCTCAGTTCTCCGCATCTCCCGCATTTCAACTATCACAACAGGGAAAATAAAATTGAAGAAATTAAAAGGAATAATTAAAGAGATGTTGAATATGAGTATTTGATTTGGAAGGAGAAAGAAAGAAAAGGACCTTGAAGAGGTAAGAGAAGTTAGGGTCGTCGCAGCCACCTTGGGGTTGGAGATTGGTGAGGTTCTCAAGGTCTGCACTAATCATCAACATGAAGTTCACCATTTTTTTCCCCTCTCTTGGCGTCAAACGCAAGCTCTCTCTCTCTTTCTTAGACACTGAATCTTTTGCTTTGGGAATTTGGTGCTTTGGATTGAAATCAATGGATGATTCTAGACGGTGTAAAGAAAATACATATATATAGAGACATAGGACAAGCACAACCAAGAGCGGACCCAAGTGTAAGAGAAGGGCGCAAGTGTCCACCCTTAGTAAAATTATTAAAATACCCTTCTCTTTACATTTTTCACAAAATATCCTAGCAAGTGCTCACGTTCTCCCTTCTCAGTGACTCAGTCCTTCTCAGCCGCTGGAGACTCCGACGCTGCGACGCTGTCCGAGACGGCGAGACTCCATCTCAGTCCTCTGCGGCTCCGCCTCTGCTCACGACCAGTGGCGTCCTCGGAAGGATTTCTGGAAGAGCCGAAGAGACTCCGTCATCACGCTCATCTCTCTTCCCATTCCAGGCGCTACCAATCCGCTCTTCAATCTCGATCAGGTTCGCCTTCTTTACTTTTCCCCAATTCTATTCATTTTTCACCTCTTCAATCTGGATGAGGTCTCTGTGACCAAAAAAATTACAGCTTGCGAGGGTGTGCCCGTGTGGGGGTTGGATTTTATGTTTCGATGTATAAAAGGGGTTAAAATAAGGGACTGACATAACGTGAAATTTTGATTTTCCTGAAAATTGTTCAGCTGATGGTTATTATTATTGTTGTTGATTTTGATTATGATGATTTTTATGGTTATTTAATGTGTTTGGATTATTGGTGGTTTGAGTTTTGGTAGTTGGGTTCACGAGTATCTAATATCTCTAGGATATAGAGACACTATTGGAACAAACCAAATTCTTGCCACATCTTTAATTGACATGTATTCTAAATGTGGCAATTTGGATAAGGCAAAGGAAATTTTTGAGCATACTGTCTCCAAAGATGTTGTCTTATTCAATGCAATGATTATGGGTCTTGCAGTTTATGGTGAAGGAGAGGATGCTTTGAGACTCTTCTACAAAATGCCAGAATTTGGCTTACAACCAAATGCTGGAACATTTCTTGGTGCTTTAAGTGCATGCAGTCACTCTGGGTTGTTGGCGAGAGGACACCGGATATTCAGAGAACTGACCATTTCCACTACTCTTACATTAGAACATTGTGCTTGTTATATTGACCTCCTTGCAAGAGTAGGATGCATAGAAGAAGCTATTGAGGTTGTGACTTCTATGCCTTTCAAGCCTAACAATTTTGTCTGGGGTGCTTTGCTTGGAGGCTGCTTGCTCCATTCTACAGTTGAGTTGGCCCAAGAGGTTTCCAGGAGGCTTGTTAAAGTAGACCCAGATAATTCTGCAGGCTATGTTATGTTGGCTAATGCACTTGCATCTAATAATCAATGGAGTGATGTCTCGGAGCTGCGGCTGGAAATGAAAGAGAAAGGGGTCAAGAAGCAACCAGGCAGTAGTTGGATTATTGTGGATGGAGTTGTACATGAATTTCTTGTTGGCTGTTTGTCACACCCTAATATTGAGGGCATATATGATATATTGGCTGGATTGGTGAAGCATATGAAAGTGGCAAGTCATTTTCACCTTGTGTGCTGTTGTTAGATAAACTGTGATTGCAGGAACAGGAAATTGTGCCTGTTATCTTTTGTCAAAGCTTGCCAGTTTGGTTAAGTGAATTAGGCCACCTTCGAGCCCGATCCACAATATGAGTGACAAAGAGCTTCTGTGGGGGGCTTCCTTTGTTCCAAGGATCAAGGGTTACCATTATCCTAGAGTTCCCAAGATCGCATTCATGTTCCTGACCAAGGGACCATTGCCTCTAGCAGCCCTTTGGGAGAGGTTTCTCAAGGGGCATGAGAAGTTTTATTCTGTATATATTCATTCACTGCCCTCAAACCAACCTCAGTTTCCTTCTTCATCTGTCTTTTACAACAGGCAAATCCCTAGCCAGGTATGGCCATATCCATCTTATGCTGCTATCTGTTGATGAAACTGCATTTGCTCATTTTTCCCTGTAGACACCCCCCCGATCTGAAGTTGCTAATGCTTAATTGCTGCCAGTTTAGTAGTTTTAACTTTTATGTATTTCATCTCTATTCACAATTGTTATGTCTTCTTTTAGGCCTTGTTTGTGCTTGTTTAAAGGTTTTGATAAGAATTTAGTTATTGTTGATGGTGGCATCTATGCATTTGATTATAGTTAACATCTTACTTTCTGAATTCAGTCTGGTGGTGGTAATGTTGATTTTCTTATCAGTGTTACTTGGTTAGTGCATCAGGTTACTAGAATTTTAGGTAAGGAATTCAGGAATAGTCTGATTAGGGGATGCAAAACATGCAGGTTTACCATGTTGTGAATTTAGGTTTCTAATAGGCTCTAGCAATCTTTCAATAGCAGTGCAAATAGAAGAATTGTGATTTTACTGAGAAGATAAAGTTGGTTTTAGAATGTGTGTTTGCATGCCGATGAGTCCTGGTATGTATTAGCCTTGAAGATGAGTGGGAACATAGAAACCAGTGAGTATAGTACCTAATCATCTATAGCTTATTACAAGTTCAGAATTGTAATATCATTGTATCTGCAAATCTTATGTAAAGTTCTATATGTAAGACATAAGGTTGGGAGAAAGATTACCCAGGGGTTAAGCTTGAGCTTGCTTCCTAGGAGGTATGGCAGTAATTGACAATTATTTAGTCATTGTTTGCTTTTGTAATTCATAGGATAAGTCTGTAGCCGGGGTTAAGATATTGTCGTACTTGATTGTCTGCACATTTAGGATTTTACAGGAAAATGGAAAAGTTAGCTCAATAAATTTTCATTATGCACAATTTTAACCAGGGTTTGTCGATCTCAAAGGTCTTCTTTTCTAAAAGCTTAAGCTATTAGGGAAAAGCACAAGATTGGTTCTACAGCCATTTGTCCTTAAGGTGTAAACCATACACCTAAACACTCCATTTTGTGTGGAAATTCAACTCAAGTATACAGAACAAGAGTGGAAAGGATCCAACTAGAAATCACTTGGTCATGGAGGCTTTAATATTATATAAAGGACTAACTCTCCTAAAAGATTACATTGCTAGGTGAAGGCACAAGATTAGTTTTATATCTCAATTTATGTTCAAGGGTTGTCATTTTTCATATTTTGCATGTTTTTAGTCTTGTGATAAGGGGAGAAAGAAACCAGGAAGGAATTTGGAGGAAGTTTTTAAGAAAGAGCTTATGTTGAATATCTCTAAGGATTTGGTCTTTAACTGAGATCAATAGCATTGTATGATTTATGTAGCCCACCTCACCTAGTGGAATAAGACTGTTGTTGGTTGTTGCTTTTCATATTATGGATTCACAGCCTTACATATCTGATGGTCTTGTTAAAGTAACTCCCTGAATGTAAGCTTCCACATTACCTGGGTGACTACTGTAATCCATGGCAATTAACATAAGATTTAGGGAACTCACTGACTTGGGTAGCAGCTTCGAGATCAAAGTGATTATAAAAATCGATTTCAGCAAATCCTTCAACGAACATGAACCACAATTAATTTAACTGGCTGCTCAACTGCAAACCATTAAAGATGCTCCTTTTATGTTGAAAATTAGTGAAGATACAAGTTGTAAACAGGTAGGATACTATAGCCAGTAATTTTTTCTCTGTTTTTTAGTGCTGAGTCATTATAAATCTTTGTTATCTCTTTAAGGAAATTGCCAATTTATGCAGGATGGTTTAGTTTCAAATAAGTATGAAGCAATGTTTACACGTGTCTTGTGCAGATCCCTAGTGGTTGCATCCATTGTTTTTACTTAGGTTTTAACATAGGTCATGTATAGATTCATTTGTCCATATTATATACACTCGGTTGTATCATAAATGGGAATCTTTAACCTAAGAGCCCATGAATGAATCATGAGCTTTTAATTTACACCATGAATTTGATGCATTTTAGAGTTCAGAGCTTAAGATTATTCTTGTGTCATTGATTTTTGCTTAACCTCTGTTACATGTTTTGTAGCATTGAGTTTTTCATCTTAACATTTAACATCCATGAAAGAGTAAACTTTATATTAAATTTGTGACCATGAAATTTTTTGTGCAGGAGTTGATGATTTCTTGTGAGCATTGAAATTTTTTTGTGAACATTCATCCAATTTATTTACGCCTCTGACGATGATGTTTTGATGTTTCTCGTGCAGGTTTCTGAGTGGGGAAGGATGAGCATGTGCGATGCTGAAAGAAGACTCCTTGCTAATGCATTGCTTGATATCTCCAACGAGTGGTTCATACTGCTGGCCGAATCATGCATCCCCCTCTACAAGTTCAGTTTTGTCTACCACTACATAATGAAATCCAAACACAGCTTCGTGGGTGCATTTGATGATCCTGGTCCATATGGAAGAGGGCACTACAACGAGCACATGGCCCCTCTGGTGAATGTCAATGTCACCAAGTGGCGCAAGGGCTCTCAATGGTTCGAAGTAAACCAGAAGCTGGCCATCACCATAGTTGAAGATACTACATTTCATCCAACATTTGAACAGTATTGTAGGCCGGCTTGTTATGTGGACGAGCACTATTTCCCCACCATGCTCACCATTCAAGCAGCCAATGTGTTGGCAAACAGGAGCATAACTTGGGTGGACTGGTCTAGGGGTGGAGCTCATCCTGCTACATTTGGAAGAAATGATATCACTGAGGAGTTTTTCAATAGTGTACGTGGAGGTCACACTTGCCTATACAACAATAGAAACTCTTCAGTTTGTGTTCTTTTTGCCAGAAAATTTGCTCCTAGTGCTTTGGAACCTTTGTTACATATGGTGGATTCAAAGGTTTTGGACTATTGACTAATATTTTATTCTCACTTTCTTTCCATCGCAACTGCGGGAAAATATAGATGTAGAATAAAGTCCTTACATTCTAGGAAAATTCATTATATGGCATGACATGATATTGTAATTGCCTGATCGGAGAGTTATAGGTGGTAGAGTGACTACATTTCATACCGTTGAGTCATTTTTAAATGTACAAAGGAGACGTATTTGATCATACTTTGTTTAATATTAATTGCTTGGTCTTTTCTTTTATCTCTTTTTTACTTTCTAAGGTTTACAGAGATTATGACAAAGTTGTGAAGCAAGAGTGGCCATAACCTCTGTCCTTAATATGACAAATGAAAATATGGGAAATAATAGAGGCACAAAAAGTATTCTCACGAAACTAAAGTCTTAAGTGTGACTGCAAATTTTTGGACTCCATGTTAAGTAATTGATTAGAGATATATAAAACATTTCATTTGTCCAATTTATAGATTCAGCCATGTTTTTACTTATGTGTTAACATAGGTCATATATAGATTCGTTTGTCCAATTTAGAGGGAAAACAAAATTGTATTTAAGTGTATACATAAAACAGTTGACATGATTAGATATATACTCTTATATTAAAAAAATTAAATTCTTATACGTGAATGAGAATGTATTTAGAAGCTATTTTTCAATAAAGTGTTTTTGAAAGTAATTCTTGAACAAAAACATTTCCAAGAGTTATTTCCATAATTACATACTTACATGCCTCGTCTTAGTCTTATAGAAAATTTGGTTTTCATTTTTTATTATTTTAAATATATTTATTCATTATAATTTTAAATTTAACAATTAGCATAAAAATTATTTTTCTCATTCATCTCATACTATTCATCTTTTGTTCTTATTACTATACTCTTTTTTAATTGTTTATCTTTTTCATATTTAATAAAATTTAAAAATAAATTGTTAATAGTTAAAAGTAATATTGAATCACAATATAGATTATATATCATAAATTCAAAATATAATTTATACATTTAAAAAAGTTTACTTATGATAAATTTTAACTATAATATAATTTATTCGTTAAAAATATATTTTATTATAAATTTTTATTATATAAAATTCAACCTTTATGCTACATACAAATTCACTGTGTACTCGCGTGAGGTGCGTTATTCAACCTTTATGATAATTTTTGTTATATATTTATTCTTGTTTGTTGAACTTTTTGTCCCAACCATAAGTGGAGATTGGGTCATGATCTAATTAGATATTATTTATTATTTTAAATTTGATTTCATATTTATTTTTTAAAATTTAAAATAATTAGTCTTATTATATATATTCATTCTTCTTTTGATATAAATATATAGTCTCATTCTATATCTTGAATAACTAACTTGTCATATTAGAAAATCTACACCCATTCCAACCAAAAAAAAAATAAAAAACATTACACCCAAAAGTCGAGATGCCTGTAGTTTTGCTTACATTACACGTACGCTCCAATAAACACGACTCTTGATTTTATCTATTTCTTTTCTTCTCCCTATTTATTTCATTATTATAGTTTTTTAATAAATAAATAAAATGAAGTAATAATACATAAGTTAGTTTGGTGATAAAGGGTATAAAGGAAGAGATAGGTTGTGACTTCAAATTTTTTCATTAACAAAAATTAACAAATTAATCATTAACATTTGTTGATAGAAAAATTAAATAAAGGAGACTATCATTTATTTTTCTAAAATCAAAATGATAGACTATTATTTTGGAGAAATAATTGAAATATGTGTAATACACACATAATAAAGAGTATCATTTCAACCTAAAAAAGAAAAAACAGAGTACCATTTTTTTTAAAATCATAATAATGAAAGAGATGGAAAGGAAAAGAAATAATGAAAATATTTTCCAATGAACACAAATCTGGTCGTGGTCTCGTGGATGTTCAACCGCTTGACTAATTTCCTTAATTAAACGAATAAAAAAGTTTCAGAAGAACAATAATATTATGGAAACATAGAACTGAGAAGGTTCTGGAAAGTGGAACCAAGTAAATATGACATTGCCACGTGTTACCAAACTATTCGTTCCACCATGCCCTTCCATTTCATGGTCCCCACTCCATCTTCTCCTGTCGATTCCCATCATTGTTTTTTATTTATTTTTTAAAACGTTACTTTTGGTGCATATTTTAGTTTTGTTTTATTTTGGTATTAAATTTTAATAGTTTATTTTGGGACTTTTATTTTTAAAATTTTTATTTTTATTTTTTATGTTTTTAAATTTTTTTAATTTTGATCCTTTGTATTTCAATAAGTTTTATTTTGTTCATTTATGTTTTCAAAAATTTTATTATGATCTTTTATATTTTTAAAAATTTTATTTTATTCAATTTCTTTTAAGTTTTATTAAAAAATGTTAATGTCTCATTAATACTTAGATATGTCACCTCCATCGGAGAAAGTATTAAGAAGAGGTAATTTTTTAAAAAATTTATCATTTCAAGATAAATTTTAAATTAATATAGATAGAAATTCTAGTATGTCCAATTATGATCGATAATACATGGCTTTACAATATTTGATTGATTACAATTATGGATATTCTATTTACTATTAAAGTTCCCAAAGAATTCATTAGGAATATTTTCAACAAAAATAATTTGTTCTTGTATGTTTCTATACTACTTTTCCAAATTAATCCATATAATTCAGCAGAATATGTAAGCGATTCATATATAATTTTTTTTCATTTATCAAGGGTTCTAATAATTGATATGTTTTTACAAATAATTGAAATTCAATTTCTTGATCTGTATCCTCAATTTTTGGAAACTTAAAAAGTCCTTCTGGTAAGTCCCAATCAATGGACCTACAAAACCCTTCAAATTGGATATGATTCACTCAAGGTAGTGTAGATATTCTGGTAAGTCGTAACAGATATTATGACTTTGAACTAAAAGTTGTAACATTTGATATGATTTCTAAACTAAAAGTAATAACATATGTTACGACTTTATATTTTTTTAGATTGAAGTTGTAAAATATTTTATGACTTCAACAATTTTTTTAATTATAAATTTAACGTCGTTATGACTTCAATTTTTTTACTTTTTCAAAATTATGAATAATTTTTATTTTAATTATTTAATGAATTAGTGAATGTCTTTTTTTTATAGTTTTATTTAATATTTAATATTTTTATATTTTCATATTATTTTATTATATATATTTTAAATTTAATATTTTTATTAATGTTAAGGATTATTATTTGTTTTGTAAATTAAAAAAATGTAAAAGACTTAAATTTAAATAAAATATTAAAATATACTACATATTTATTTAAAAAATATTAAAATATTTTGTTACTAATATTAACAAATAATATTAATTTATAATTAATCAAATAACATTAATTTTTTAAAAAAATAATAATTAATTTTTACAATTATCATTAAGTAAGTTAATAATTTTATACAATGATATTAATTAATTTTTCAAATTATTTTAATATTAACAACAAAAAATAATTTAGCAATAAAAATAATTGTTAAATAAAAATAACATAATATATTAATATAAAATGAATAATGTAAATTAAACATAAACATAATATTAAAAAGTAGAAAATAATATTAGTCGACAATTTGTTTGTATGAACATTGACCTTTAGTTTTATACATTAAGCATTTTTTAGGCATATTTAGAATTGGTTCATCCATCTCATTATGCATACTAGTATTATGCATATGAGTAGTGGTTGGCTTTTCCGTTGTGTCTCGTCACTTCTTGCATCATGATATATACCTCTTTAAAGTACCTATGTCATGTTTTTATCATATTCATGATTTTCATGCCGTTAGTAGCAAATAAATCATTTATTTAATTAAATGTTGATTTGACTAAGGCAGTATTAAGCAATGGTTAGACTCCTTTCAAAACATAATTCATATATTTCACAAGGTTGATAGTCATATGCCCATATCATTTTCCTTCATGATAGGCTTAAGTCCATTTACTCTTGAAAATTTGGTCCAACCAATTTGCCACTCGTGGAAACGCTAATCGCATTGCGAGCAACTTTGCCTCAAATCGTTGTTTCCTCATCTCATATCTGATAATAAAAGACAAAACAATGAATAATAAATATGTTGAACACATAATAAATAAATTATTTAATGCATGAATTGCTTAAAAGTTTACCCATATAGATAAATTATTGCTATTATTATTCATTCTTATTTCTAACTTGGTAAATCTTAAGTTATAATATTATTTTGATCACCACCACCATCAATCACATGTTGAACCCAGTGTACCTCTCGTGCATGTTTTTGAATATATGTCTCAACATTATCAATCACATGTACAATCTATTTATCAATCAGGAGACTTCTCTAAATACATGCCTCAAGGATGTGAACAAAGTTTTCTAACATCAAAATTTTCATCATATGTGTCTTAATACTTATTTCAAGTTCCTTCTACCTCAAATATTTTTGAATGACTATCACAAATGTTTGATACCACTTTCAATATTTTGTCATCTATGTACAACCCTCCATCATCAAACTTTTGTTATCATCCATCATTACCTACTCAAATGTATGACATGAGTCATGAGCATGAGGAGGACGATGATGATAGCAACAATACCAACAATGATGATGATGATAATGATGATGACTATGGTAGTGATGATGTTCTTCAACAATAACAAACAATTACACTTGATCATCCTATAAAAGGAGAAGGAAGATGTCCTAAAATAAAATGATAACAACCATCAACAAATCAAGTGCAACAACATAAAAGACCTTAACATATATCTAGAAGAACTTGTTGTAGAACATCATCCCACTATTAATATTTGTGTTAAATGAATATGTAGTACACTTTGATATTTTTATTTAAATTCAAGTCTTTTTGCATTATTTTTTAATTTACAAAATAGATAATAATCCTTAACAATAGTAAAAAATAAAAAATAAAAAAATTAGAAAATATATTAAATAAAATAATATAAATAATATAGAATATATTAATTAAAACCATATAAAAATATAGAAAATATATTAAATAAAACAATATACAAAAGTATAAAAATATTAAATAAGACTACATAAAAAATATAGAAAATATTAAATAAACTATATAAAAATATAGAAAATATTAAATAAAATAAAAAAATATCCACTAATTCATTAAATAATAAAAATAAAAATTATTTATGATTTTTAAAATTGAAGTCATAAATTAATTTTCGACTTTAATAAAAATATTTTCATTGACAACTTTAAAGTCGTAAAAAAATCTTTTACAACTTTAAACTTGTAATCAAAAAATTGAAGTCGTAAAATATTTTATGACTTCAACGTAAAAAAAAAATAATATGAAGTCATAACAGATGTTATAACTTTTAATTCAGAAGTCGATACATATATTATGACTTATCACGAAACGATATTAATTTAAAATTTACCCACAAGTAGTAAATTTTTTTAAAAATTGACCCTATTAGTACTTTGGTTACCTTCATCTACCAAACAATACTATCACGTCATCCCGTAGGTACACTTCAACCCACCATCAATAAAGATTTGAATAATTAGAACTCGACAATAATGAGAAACGGTAGATCTTAGACATACCAAACTTAAACTTTCATAAACATAAATAATCAAAATAATTTTTTTAAAATTTAATGTACCAAAATAAAATAAAATATTAAATCACAATAAATTGAATAGTCTAGTTGTTGGTTTTTTACCAAACTCCCATCATTGTTAATCACTTATACTACTGCAAAATAAAATAGCTACAACGCCACTCTTTTCGTGTTAATTTTATGTGTCATTTTAAAATATTTTTCTCAAAACATTTATTAGTTTTCAAATATTAAAAAAGAGTTATGTATTTTTTGAAATGTTTTTATTTATGCTAGAATAAAAATACTAATAAACATATAATTGTGATTGTAGAATGTATTTAATTTTTTTTATAAAAGAAACACGCTTTATTTTAAAAAATTAATATGATAATTAATATAATTAATCATTTCTCAAAATGTGCTCGCTACTCTAAACAACGACAGATTTTAGAATAAAATAGAGGAAATAATTTAAAGTTAAATTATTTTTTAAATCAAATAAGTAATGATATGTTTATTTCTAAATATTTGTGCATGAAAATTGAAGTTTCGATATAACTAAGTAATAATATGTTTATTTCCAAATACTTGTGTAATAAAATTAAAACGTTGATATAAACTTAGTAATAAATAAATATTTTTATTTACTTACTTTAAAAGGAATCTTACCTTATCATTCAATACTCAAATGATAATTCAAAGTTAATTATTCTCATAAATCAAATACGTATTAAAATGTTTATTTCCAAATTTTGTGTAATTAAATCAATATTTTATTATAAAATAAGTAAAGAATAAATATTCTTATTTGCTTACTTCGGAAGGAAACTTACTTTATTGTTACAATAATAACCACACACAAAAATTCAATTTCCTTAGTCTGTTCCCGTACTTCACGCGCCCCTCTATTCACATTTCTCACACCGTAATGATAATTACAAAAAGATAGAAAACAAATTTTCAATTGACTACTTACTCATATTGAATAACTAAAACTCCAAAAGTAATAGTATAGTATTTTTATTTATTTATTTCCCTAACTCTTCTGTTATATTTGAATAAAATATTAAATTAAAATATATACTTAATATTTAAAAATAAATAAAAATAATATTTAATTAATTTGACAATTAGAAACCTTATAAAAAATAAGTAAGAATATGTAAAATTATTTTAATTGAATTATTCATTTTAAAATAATAAAAATGTTAATAACAGACTTTTTCAACACTCCTTTTCTAACAAATAAGCTCTTTACACTCTCTTTGATTAAAATAGATTAAAAATTATAAAATAAGAAAAGAAAATTCAATATGCACCCATCAAGAAAAAAAATTCATTATATAAGAAATAAAATCTATCAAAATTCAAAAATTCTTGTTAAATATAAACTAATATTAATTGACCTCAAAATTATCTTCAATGTTTCATTTTTCTCATAAAAAGTATCATCCTATTCTTTTTACAAAGATAAAAGAAATACTAATAAATATAGATGAAAGAATATAAAATTTTTATTAAATTAAATTTATTATTATTTTTTAATTTATTACTTTATTTTTTTAATTTCTAAAAAAATATTTCTCTTAGTTTTTACCACATAATTTTATTAATTTGTTTATAATTTATGCTGCCCATCAATAATAGAATAAGCCAATAGTCACTTTAATGGTTCGTTTTTAAAGGGATTAATCTTTTTTGCTAAAAATATGCAGAAAAACAATACTATTAGAATTCTAAAAATATTATTATTATTGCTATAAATGAACAAAATAATGTGGTGTTGGAAAAATAACATTAATTTTGGGAGTTATTTTTTTCTAATACAACATTTATGAGAAGAGGAGTATGATTTTAAAATAATTAATTATAAAAATTAGCAACTTAACATACAATACATAATTATTTATGACATATATGCTGTTAATTCATGTATTATGGATTCTAAATAATTATTTACTTAAAAAAAATTACTTTTTTTAGAAAAAGAAAAGCAGCGTGTGTGAGAGAG
This sequence comes from Glycine tomentella, assembly GCA_007407185.1. NCBI lineage: Eukaryota > Viridiplantae > Streptophyta > Magnoliopsida > Fabales > Fabaceae > Glycine > Glycine tomentella. Next base: position 2,019,723 of record PYAF01000241.1, read on the forward strand.
AAAGAGCGAGAGCGAGTGAGGCAAGGATTTCATGCGGAACGGCGTCGTTGCAAGAACAGTCATGTGAAATCTGATTTTCAGAACAGATGGCAACGGACCTATTGCCAGTCTGTACTTCGGGCAGCTACCCGAACTGCCCGTAACATCTCCTCCCTCCCCCTGTATATAAGCCCCCAATTTCACTTCTTCTCAAAGCGAAGTCTTACTGCCAGAACGAAACTCCAAACCCTAACAAACCAGAAACAGTTGCTGCAATATTTACCAATGGCTTTCTCCAAGGCAATGTTTATCGCCGCCGTAATGTCGGTGCTCGTCGCCGTCATCTCCGCCGCTGAATCTCCGGCTCCGAGCCCTACCTCTCCCGCCGCCGCCGTTTCGCCGTCCTTCGTCGCAGGTGTTCTCGCCGCTGGAGCCGCTCTTGCGTTCGGATCTGCTCTCCGGATCTGAGCGCAGCTCATGGATTTTCTCTTTTACATGCGTGAATTTTTAGTAGAAGCCGAGATTTGAGTAGCATTAGTATATAGTTCTCTCTCTCTCTCTCTCTCTCTCTCTCTCTATATATATATATATATATATATATATATATATTGATATTGCTATGTAGAGATTATTGTTGACTTCTGGATCTGTATTGCGTTTATGGTTTGAGTAGTATTATTGTGAGATCATTGTTTCTAGTACATAATCGATTTCTTTTATATTCATATTCGTGCTTCGTTTTTGTTTTAGCTTGATTTCTTTGTTTTAATTTTTGCTCTCTTTTTCTAAAATTATCTTGTCGATTTTGCTGTGAATGCTGCTTAAATTTGGTTTGACGTAGATTGGAACTGAAATGTCTCGGAAAATATTTGTTTTAAATTTTTGTAGCGATTCAAAGTTTGTTGAAACGAAGCGAAACTGTTGGATCCGTGTAATTGTACCCGCGCTACAATTTTTGTGTTTATATCGGCTAACAAAATTATAATTATTGTGGATACAAGAATTAAAATTATGAGTATCACTTTCATAACACGGAATTTTTATTTTTTTTATTTTAAGTTTTATTTATTTCGTATCAAAAAATATTTTTAAATTTTAATAACTGAATTAATTTGAATATAATATCGATTCAATTATTATTTTTTGAGAGAAAAAATTGAACATATAAATAGTTAATTGATATTCCTATTTTATATTTTTTATACGATTCTACTTCAGAAACATGATGAACCAAGGAAGCATGGTTCCTATACACAATAACACGTTTTTGCAAAGATGACGATAGTTTATTATTTGGCACTTAGCAGTAACTTCTGGAATAGCGCAGAATGAGTTAGTGGTCACTTTTTTCGTAGGTCCTCTTAAATTCTTTTTGAAATTATACCTTTCGACCTTTATCTTCTGGTAAATTCCGTGTGAACCTGTCCATTCCTTAACGAAAGCTTGTCAATTACTACATACCAAGAATAATTCTAAATTCATGTATAACGTGTTTACTAATGCGCAGGACATCTCTCGCGATCAAAATATCACATTACATTTAAGATACTTATATACTTTACGTTGATGATAAAAAATAGGTTAAATTAGGTTATAGGTTCTCATATTATTATAAATTTTTTATTAGATTCTTATATTTTATTTTTTAATTAGATTCTTATATTAATTTTAAATTTATAATCAAATTTTTATGTTAATTTGTCATGAGAAATTTATTAGACTTAATAAAATATTTTTTCAAACACACCTACACATGTAAATGTGAACCTTGAACGAATACGCATTGACTAATTATAGATGTTCATATCCCAAACCAAGAATTGTCAGAGTTGTTTAAGGAGGTGAGAACAACATTACAAACAAATTAAAAATTAATCTCATAATAAGGTTGAGGTTAAGGTAAAAAACAAGGTGTATTGAGGCACGTTGAATAAAAATGTAAAAAATTAAATAATTTCATATGTAATAGCGATACCATTTAAGCTTGAGTCTATACAGTAAACCGTAAAGAGTCAATAACCGCTATTTTTATTGTTTGAACGAGACGTTTATATGGTGGTACTCCTACATTGTTAATCTAAACTATTTGACACATTAGACGTTAGTAAAACAATATCAACATTATTATGAATAGTAAAAAAAGAATATTGGCATTTGGAATTGAAGGCGGACGTGGTGTCATACTCATTTCCCATGAAGTGTTTGGGGTGTTATAGTTCAAATATATTCGTAATTCAATTCAATTATATTTGCTAGAATTTAAAATGTTATGATTAAACTCGATTTATCCAATTAAAGCTTAATTATAAATAGTTTATATAACAAATTCTATTTTTTTAACTTGATCTAACCCTTATTATATGACTAAATTTATTATTATATATAAATTAACTATTACATATAAAATACGTTAATTTTTAGTTCATATAGTTTATTAAATTATTAAAATATATCACTCATGATTTTTTTTCTTTTTTAAATTGTTATTTTTATCTATGTTTTGATTTTATTTATGTTTTTCTATGCTAATACAGTATTTTTAATTCAGATAAAAATAAAGCATTGAATTAACATTAAAATCATTAATTATATTAGTAAAATATTATTACAATTTAGTCTTTTTTAATATATTTGATCATTATATACTTATAAAGCTCTAGACAAAAATATTATTTTAATTTTATTTTTATTTTGCAAAATAAAAAAACTCATACCCAATTAATCCAATTGCTTTGTGTTGGGTCTCTAGAATTTTTTTTCACAAACAAAATCCAACTCATAAAATTTTGATCAGCTTCAATAACATATTTAACCAAATCCAACCCATGAACACCCCCTATCCCATATATAAGACTTTATGTTTGAAATCAATGCTAACAAAAATAAAATTCCCCAATTACTTCAATGGATTGGAAAGGCTTTGATTTTGGAAATGTAAAGGGTTTAAGACACTATTTATTTATCAAATGTTGAAAATGTTATTTTTTTTGTATATTTTTAAGACACTCTATGTATACAATTTACATATTTTTATTTAATACTTTCTTGATAAATTATTAAGAAAATGTGTAAAAAGATATTAGCATTAATCAGTGCTAGGATTCATTTTGCTAAAAATTAAACGTTTGGTGTACATACCAAGAAGAAAAAGTACCCATATGAATAATGAATCAATTCCTGAAATTATTCCATGCTTCGCTGTCTTTATATGATCACAAGAAGGAATAACGGCATCTCGCCTCTTAACCAACAATCATGTGTTTAAGCTTTCTTTAAAATGGGAATCTCTTTGTTGTGAGATACTAGAAAAAGAAAAGGTGTTCTATAAAAAAAAAAAAAAAAAAAAAAGTGATTATAAGAACATTTTAAAAGTACAAAACATTTCTTATGATTCTTTTCACTTTTGAAAAAGTAGTTTCTTTATTTTTAAAAACAACTCCATAATTGCTCTTTGAATTTTGAAGAGTGCAATATCAGGGCAATCTTTGCTACCTATTCCAATTGATCGGCCATTCAAAGTAGTGGACTAATTTATTTTGGATAGTTAATTAAGACCAACCCATTCCAGAAATATAATATGAGTTTGATGATTAAAGAAGAAAAAAATCATAAATTTAATCTTATTTATTAATAAAACTAACATTCTAACACATTAATATTTGCTATAGAAAATCAAATCAAGTAAACTAAAGTCCAGCTCATTCCTTAACTCTTTAAAATCTGCAACAAAGTTAAAGTCAATTCCAATATCCCTATTTCCTCAAGCTCCCACAAACTCAGTTGCCCCATTTGTCTTTGATAATTGATGCATAGCAGAACAAGTAGTGGTCTATGGGTTGCTTCCGTAGGCACCATCTGCATCGAGTTTATAAAAATGAATCCCTTTAAAGTTTATTCTAGACAACCTCAATTCTATGTTCCTTTGTCTACCTATAGCACCTGCCTTTACATCTTAAAACTTAATGGCTTTACTGAGCAACACAGAAACCAGCAGACATCTATCATGCTCACAATTTTTTTTTGGCCAACAACATTTAATTCACTAATTCTAGGTTTTCCTACAATATTTTCCTACTTATTTTATATGGTAAATATTAAATGTTTCTTATATTTCTAAAATATTAAATACATTTATGTTTTTATTGATTCTTGTATTAAATGATTGTAAATTCGAGTTCATATCACATAAATGAATTCTTCCAATTGTGTAGTAATAGTAATTTAAGAGTTTTAATAGAATTTGGTTTTATAATAAATAAACATAAAGTATACATCAGTATTAAGTACTCCAGTCTGATATAAACATTTTTTAGCAAATACACATTATCGTTAAAAAAAAAAAAAAAAAAAAAAGGCATTTGTTTCGTAAACATGGGATTCAAGGTTCTGCTTAATGACAATTCAATCAATTATAGAAATTATTTGCATGACTTGTTCATTTTCATAAATATTTTATTTAAATACTAACGGTATGCAAAGTCCAGTGCACTATGGAAGGTTGACTAAAAAATATGACCAAGTTGAAATATGAACAAATCTTATTTTTTTACAGCGTCATCATTAAAAAAAATATTTTGAAAAATTAAACCTTTGTATTTTGGTGTATATTACTAAATTGATAACTATTTTAAATTAAAATTCAAACAATAAGAACGAATTTATCCCAATAGTTCAATGGAGGTTCAAGAACAATACATGATTTTGTTCAATGCTTAATGTAACATTCCAGTATGCATCCGGTATATTAATAATTATTTAATTAGATTAACGCAGTGATTAATTCAAAAACAATAATTAAAACTAACAGAAGCGTTTTCAAAAAGACTTGACGTCATCGTCATTCCTTTAAAACCCATATTCCTAATTCATTATGTATGGTAAATATCCATAATACTTTTTACGAATGCCAAGACACCACAACAAGCTTTTACGATCGAGAAAACATAAAGAACGACAGATAAAGATAATAATGTCCATACAGATATAACAGGAGAAACAGAAGCCACATGTATCTATATATATATATATATATACATCATCAAAATCACCATTTTGGCTATACAAAAGAATAGACACCCTGTACCATGATCTCACAGATCACATCCTTACAAGAGGGTACAAAATATACAGCATCTGTACCTCACAATCCATACAGGATTCAAACATATGTGTACACGCACATCTTCCCTCGCAGAGGTACAAAATACATCATATATATATATACATATATATATATATATATATATATATATATATATATATAAACAATGAGCCACAGTGCTATCAAAATACTGTCAAGCAGCTACACATAATCTATCCCTATTGGGCCTCCCGCCCTGGGACCCATCATCTCTGCTAGATGCATCACCTGCAAAATATAATTCCCATACAGGGTGAGATACAATCTCAGTAAGCTCAGGGTTCTTGGAAGCTTCTCCTCCCCCTGGCTCACTTCCATGATAGCATAACATCAAAGGCATCACAACACCAGGCCTCCTGGCCCTCACAACAACACATAGACATTCTCTAGCCCTAATGTGTATATGTGGTACTACGCCCGCCAAAGATGCCTCATCATCAGCATCGGGACTCTCAGTCCCCAGTATGAGACCGGAACTTACACCCGTGTCATCCCATCGGGAGCTACCGCTTTACACATGGATGCCCGTATATGGCACCTCCGAGAATAGGCCTCAACCGCGACGAGACCACCTATCTCTGGTCTTAAGGGATCATACAACCTTTACGTGAGCAAACTGACTAGGAGTTGCGCTCTACTCTTAGGGAGGTTCATATCTATCTAACTGGCCAGAAAATCTATCCGAAAGGCAACCATACACAAGCACAAAAACAAACATACATATTATCATGAGGAAAGTTTTAACATCCAATTCAATGCATATGAATCATGTATGCAACCATCACTCCCTCGGAGTATGGTGGAAATCAGGCAATGGGAAATACTTCCAAGAACAAAAAACATACCTGTCAAAACAGTGCTCTACTGTCCAATCCCTGAACTGTTGTCTCCGCCACTGACACCTTCGGTGTCACGCCCTATACAAAGGCACACCAGTAATCAACAACGGTTCTCAACCGTTAGAAATAAAAGGAACGCAATTCTTTTCCATTTAACCTCTTTTCTAAGCTATTTTCAAGTCATAAGAGCTAGTCACCTAATCAGTAACTCACAGACCCCCAACAGGATCTAACTCGACCTAACCAAGGCACTAGAGTCTCCCTAAGACTCTGCATAAGTCAATTCAAAGAGTTCAACACCCTAACCATGTCACATTTCAACGATTATCAATATGGTTAAAACGATTACTTCAACAAATTTTCACCGTTTATATAGCCTCCTGAGCACATATTGTAAAAGTACCTAGGTTCATACATATCATAATATCATCAATCTAACAACCATTCATCCTACTCATACATTCTTCAGAGCCAAATTCCAAAGTCCATAAAAATCATATTTCAAGGTTAATCCTTCATCACAACAACCTCCTAAGCATACTTTTCCAAAGGACTCAAGTCTAATTTCAGCTCTAACTCTAATGGGCCACTATTCATCTCAAGAACAGATTCTTAAATAATCGGTAGAATTTGTGTTTCTTACCTCTAAATCAACAAGGAAGGCTAGATGACAACTTCTCCAAGCTTGAGTGTCCTTAAAACGCCTCATTTCCCTTCTAAATCAAAACTTTGGAAAGTTCCCTAGAGAAAACGATATCTCTGTTTGATGGTTTTCAAGGAAAAGTGATGATGGAACCTAGCTCATTGAGTAGTTCCATTCAACTTTCATGTTGGAAATGAAGGTTTTGGTCAATGGTTGAGTGGGTATGGAGCTTCCTAAGCTCAATGAAAATGATAGGAATACTTCAATACAACCAAGAGGGGAGGTGAATTGGTTGAATCTTGATATTTTAAAAAAAAATTATAATCAGAGTTTCCACAGGATCTTTATCACTTTAAAAAATTGTTTTGAAACCAACAATCTTATATTCAATCAAATTCCTCTGTCAAGAAAATCAATAGACAACTAAAATTTTTCTGTGCAAATAATTTGATTCACAAACCAAAGCACTAAGGAGCTGAAGAGAATAGAATAAAGATCAACTACAATTTTTATACTGGTTCACTTCAAACACTATGAAGCTACATCCAGTTCTTCCACTCAACACTAGAATGGAGTTCCACTATTGCAAATTAATGTTATTACAAGATATTACAAGCCTCTCTTTATCAACCCTAGATAAAGTTCAGAGATCTAAAACACTATTAGATTCTTAGAGACTAACCCCAATAAGAACACTACTCAGCAACCCCTAGAGAAACACTATCTCTAGTTATCATGCAAGAAACCCATTTACAATAAGTCAATCTTTACAGAAATCAAATAAAAGAGATACAACTTCAAAGTTTAAGGAAATAAGTCACCTGATGATCCAATGAATGATGTACATATGAATGATTAAACCAGGTTGAAAGTTGAAAACAAATTCAGAACATTACTTCCCTAAAGCTTTGAAAAGAAACTTCTTGCTTTTGAAATCAATTAACAACCCATGAATGTTTTGTGAAAGCAAGAACTCTATGAAACTATAGAATCACGAAAAGAATGTTTAGAAAGCCTTGGAATGCTCAGAATACGAATTGGTCAAGTTAGAAAAACAGCTGAGCAAAGGTTCTATTTATAACAAACTTTTCTAACCGTTGGTAATCGATTAAATGCGCTCCTGTAATCGATTATTTTGCTTATATAATCGATTAATTCAAGACTGTAATCGATTAAGTTGTTCATCAATTTTCTGGGTATGATTAACGAACAAAATAATCGATTATTCCGACGTGTAATTGATTACACCAGACAAATGCTCAATTATGAAAACACTGTGTAATCGATTACAACCTTTGGTAATCGATTAAACCAGGAAGATGTATAAAACGATTTTGAACTATGTAATCGATTACAATCTTTGGTAATCGATTAAGCCATAAAGCTTCTTAACCATGAAATGTACTGGGTAATCGATTATAGATTTTGGTAATCGATTATGACAGAAAGCTTCATAAACTAGAAATGCACTATGTAATCGATTACGGATTCTAGTAATCGATTTATGAAGCAAAGCATGTAAACATAGGCATATGATGTAATCGACTACTGTCTTGGGTAATCGATTAAGACAGAAAGATGGTTTTTAGTTTTAGCTTATGTAATCGATTATAGCTCTTTAGTAATCGATTACAATATTCATCAAGGCCGTTTAAAAAGTGAATCAAGATAAAATAATCGATTAACTCAACACGTAATCGATTACATTGTTCTTGAAAAGATTTCCAGAATATACAAAGAACAATATAATCGATTCTTTTCTTGAGATAATCGATTAAACCAGTAGGAAACTTATTTTTCCAAAAACCCTTTGATTTGATTTAAAGACTTAAGCAATTTTATCAAAGCCTTGTGAACTCTATTTCTTAAACACATAGACTCAATGAATGATGTGAATGCAATGCACTTGGATCACCAGAAATGCTTTCTTCCTTTTACATTCAATCACAAATTAATCTTCAAGGC
>PYAF01000241.1:2028388-2062950 GCA_007407185.1 Glycine tomentella
TTTTATCAAAGCCTTGTGAACTCTATTTCTTAAACACATAGACTCAATGAATGATGTGAATGCAATGCACTTGGATCACCAGAAATGCTTTCTTCCTTTTACATTCAATCACAAATTAATCTTCAAGGCTTCATGGCATGTTGAAAGTTCAAAACCTTCCTTCTTGAATCAATCTATGCTTTGTGCTTCAAGTAGCTCCTCCTTAATTCAACATTCAACAATGGAGGAAAACGCAGAAAGGAAGAAGAGAGTGAAGCTTTCTCTCACAAAACGTTCAAATGGGCTATTTATAGTGACTCAACTGGCGTCTTGGCGCTAATCGTGCCAAACTGATGCTATCCGCGCCAGATTACATAGAGAAATGGCCTTTTGGCGCACTCTGCCGCTAACGGTGCCACTTTTGGCGGTACTGGTGCTGGATCAGGTGCTATCCACGCCAGATTCCAGATGCCACCAAATTTTTTTTTTAAACCTTGGTTATTATATTCTCTCTACCTTTTTAAGAATTTTGACTGCAAAATTTAAAGGCATACCTGTCAAGCAACTCGAGGTACAGCTGCAAAAGCTCCTGCTCCCGCCCCCAAGTCGCTTCCTCAAGTGTCCTCCCTTCCCACTGTACCTTGACTTTGGGAATAGTCTTACTCCGAATCTTCTTCTCCATTCTGGCAAGAATACGTGCTGGCCGTGTAGGACAAGTCAGATTCTCTCTAATCTGAACGGTGTCAGGCTCCATCACGTGCGAAGGGTCTGGCACTACCTTCTCAGCTGTGACACGTGGAAAACATCATGGAGCCCTGACAATTGGGGATGCAAAGCTAGCCTTAGACCACTGGTCCTACTCTCTAGAGAATTTGGTAAGGACCAATGAACCTAGGACTGAGCTTCCTCACACCCAATGCTCGTCCAACACCTGTGACAGGAGACAGCCTCAAAAACACATGGTCGCCCTCATCAAACTGCAACGGCCTGTGTTTATGATCATAGTAGCTCTTCTGTCGACTTTGAGCCCGCAACAACTTATCTCTGATCAAACGGATCTGCTCAGAAGTCTCTTGAACCATCTCAAGTCCAAGAAGTTGTCTCTCTCCTACCTTGGTTTAACAAACTGGAGTCCTGCACCTCCGGCCATACAATACCTCATAGGGTGCCATGCCCAAACTAGCATGGAAGCTATTATTATACGAGAACTCCACCAGTGGTAGGTATTTATCCCACCTAGTTCCCTAGTCCAAAGTACAAGCTCTCAACATGTCCTCCAGAGTCTGGATAGTCCTCTCTATCTGTCCATCGGTCTATGGGTGGTAGGTTGTGCTAAGCCTCAACTGGGTCCCAAAAGCCTCCTGAAGAGCACCCCAAAACCTAGATGTGAACTTCGGATCTCTATCATTGACAATGCTCTCCGGGACACCATGCAGTCTGACAATCTCTCTGATATATAGCTAAGCCAACCTCTCTGCGATATACCCAGTCCGAATAGGTAAGAAATGAGCGGACTTGGTCAACCTATCAACAATCACCCAGATGGAGTTACATCCAGTTTGAGTCCTCGGTAGTCCAACTACGAAGTCCATGGAAATGCTATCCCATTTCCACTCTGGAATCTGCAACGGCTGCAGTAGGCCTGATGGTCTCTGATGCTCAATCTTCCTGACATACCAGACACTTAGCCACATGCTCAGCTATGTCTCTCTTCATCCCTGGCCACCAGAAGTTCGTCTTAAGGTCCTGATACATCTTGGTGGCACTTGGATGAATGTTAAATTGGCCCTTATGAGCATCAGATAAAATGGCATCCACCAACTCGCCCTTAGGCACAACAACTCAATCTTGGTACAACACCAAGTCGTGAGTCTTCCAAGGAACATCCTGCTGATCAATCAAGAAAAGTTTTTTTGCTTCTATGCATCAATTTGCCTTTTTGAGTATTGTATCTATTATGTACGCTAAACCACCTTTTTGAATAGTCCCTTGTTTTATTTTTTATTCTAAATTGTTCCCTAATTTTTAAAAGTTCTAAAAATAGTCCTCTTGTTTAATTCATGACAAGTTAATTCTTTTAAAAATTGATCATTTTTAATTTTTTAATACGATTTTAAACCTCTTTTTATGGGTTCAAGATGTGAAACTTGTTTTTATTATACTTACCTACATAAAAAATATAAGAATCAACTAATGATAGAAACAAAAAAGATCATAAATATAGTGAAAAATGAGTCATGAATAATAAGAAAAGAATGTGACATTAGATTTTTAGATTTTTGGTTTATCATGAGACTCACTTTTTATGCATTTTTCATTTTGTTTGTCTCTTTTTGGTCAGAATATTAATTAATTTTCATAATTTTCATGTAGATGAATCTAATAAGACAAATTTTCCATTTTAAATCGATAAAAAAATTCAAAATTGTGTCCAAAAATTGAAAATAAACAATTTTTCGAAAAAAATAATTTATTATGAATTAAATAAGGAAACTATTTTAAAACTTTTTAAAATTAGGAGATCAATTTTTAAAAAAAAATAAGTTAAGAAAAAATTGTATATTTTACCCTTCTATTGCTATTACTATCATTAATTAGGAAATGCACATGATGTTGGATCTCACTTCCAAAGAATAATAGCATTGCCACCAAACTCAAGTAAGACATCATTTATCTTATCACTTCTAAAGAAACTTTCATAATACTCAAATTCATCAACCGAAGATGAAAGTAAATTTCTACACAAATTTTTTAAAGCTAGAGTATCCAAGACCATGGCACACACGAGACAAAATAAAATTATAACAGATAATGAAACAAAACAAAACATCAAGAGCGAATGAAGTTATGTATGAAAATGATAAGTTCCTTACGCTATCAACTAAGAGTAGAAAAGATAAAAATAAAATTAGTAAAACTAATAATGAGAGACAAAAAAAGATAATATCCAACTCACCAAACAATCAACTTTTCTTCTTCTCCTTCACTTCAAAACAAAACAAAGAATACAACTCCCAATTATAAAATAAAACCATCAATAAAACCTATCAACATAAATCTTTAACATACTCGTCACCATTTTCTTATTATTCTTTTCCTCGAAACAGACATTTCCATAATCATCCTCGGGGAAAACTTGTTTAAATGGATGACCAAGAATCCTGTCTCAATGAGCACCCTTTGAGTATCACATTGGAGGCAGTATTTTGTTTTTTTTATTATTATTATTAATTTCGTACGTCTTCCCATGCTTATTCAAATATAACTCTCACAATATGGCAACGTCTTTAAGGAAAACCTTGACTACGCCCATTGCAACAACTTTGAAAGAACCCTTGACTACTTCCATTTCAACACCTTTGAAGGTATACTCGACTACCTCCAGTACCACATCTTCAAACGAATTCTCAAATACCTCCATTACAATTTATTCCTCAATTGCATTTGATGAATGTAAGAGTTCAAAATGATAAAAGAAATCATATGCATTCCATGCAAATATGTGTAAAAGAAGTATTGCGCAATCGAACTCGCATAAAGTAGCGACCTAAAACAACCACGGTGGATGAGTAACGTAATATTGTGTAATTGAGCTCTTATAAAGTAGCAAATAGGAGTTGAGCAATGTAACCTAATGTAACTCTCATGGTTAGGGTACAATGATAATAAGTAGCTCTAGTAAATTCAGTAGGAAGGAAGAAATGTGAAGAAAAAATGTTAAGAGACAGATCAAAGAGTGTCATGGGCAAAAAAACTAAAGTTAGAAAAAAGGAGGAAATGAAAGTGTTGGCCGAAAAATGAGAAGAGGAAAGGGGGGAGAAGGCAATGATTGGAAGGGAAGAGGGGATGGTGGTGAAAAAGAAAAAAATGATAGATGGGTTTACATGGTTGAATTCAATCCCGGCTTTTATTACATATTTTTTTTTTCTGTTAGGCCTGTGTTTTGTTTGCTTTGGGAACATTGGGTTTCATGTCCACCAAGCTTTCTTGACTTGTTCCTTTTTATCTAAACTTTTTAAGTACATATATTTAAATTCTAAGTAGATACCTTTTTGTCTCACAAATCAGTCTTGGAAGTGCCTTTATAGAGGAAATAACTGTCTAATAACGACGAGTTTTAGAATTTAAATGTATAACCATTTGTAAACAAGTGTAAATTTATTTGAAAAGTGATCTCAATTGTAATCTACTTAGAATAGACCAAGAATAATCTTTTTTTCTTTTCTTTCGTGAAAGTTATATTCTTGAGTTTTTTTTATATCTTGCCTATGGTGGATTTTATTTTAGTCTCCGTCTGAGGGTCCACGAATAAGGTAGAAGACCTACTCTCATAGCTGGAAGTCATCCTTCTGCTGAAGAAGAGGTCCCTGTCATTTTTTTTTATCGATTGGTTGGTTTTTATTAACGGAAAGATTCAAACTCATGACTTTTTCTCTCTCTTCTTCCTTCACCATTAGACCATCCTTACATCTCCTCTAAGTAATTGTAATTGCTAGGAGATGCTTCTTAGAACAGAAATTAACATAGGTGAGAAAATCTTGGACCAAAAAGACCAAATTAAGGTGAGAAAATGAGGTTGGGCTAAAAGGAAAAGATGAGAAAATCAGGGTCATCAGCGAGAAAGCAATTTATATTTGATTTCGATTTCTTGGAACGCTGATATGCGTTGCCATGCTTTACAATATCTCTAACATTTCTCACACCCTTAGACTACAGAAGAAGAAGGAAAAAAAAAAAAACCAAATATACTCATTGCCTCTCGCTTCTTTCTATTCAGACTCGGAGTCCATGTTGCCCATTGCTTTCAACCCTCTTGGTCTCTGCATAAGAAAATCCAAATTAGGTTTCTTTATTAACGTGCAAAAAGAACAAAAACACTAATATGATATGATACCCGACGCAGCAGCAGGTTAAGTCCTTACTTTTTTTTCTCCCACCTTTTTGGATATCTTCTTCTCCCTAACTTCATATCGTTCCAGAGTAAGATCGCACAGCCATGTACCTGGACTAACGAGCTGCAACAATACAATCCAAAACGAACAAAAAGTTAGTTTGGACATTTTATAGTTAAGGTTTAGGCCATCAATGAAAACGGAAAATAAACAAGAGAATGAACGATGGATAGAAGTAGTCAAGAACAAGAAAGTGAAGACACTAATCAATAATCATGTTACCAATTACAGAATAAACTATCGGTGTAGCTCGTAAATTAATACTCTCTCCTATATAGTTCCTTAAGTAATAAAATTATATAAGTAACCTCTTGAATATTGAATATCTATTAATTTAGTCCTTCATTTGATATATTTTATTAAAGTTCAGAGATCGATTTGATAGATTATTCAATACTTGAAAGACTACTTGCTATGGACAACCCATATCATTCCTATCACAGCTCACAGGTCATATTAATCCCAGTATTTCCAATCCTGCTTTCCAACATACGCAACCAAACCCCAAGGTCACGATATAAACCTGAACACGACCAAGGAGTACCCACTTCTTCATATTCATCACCTTGTTCAATTTTGGTGGTTTATGATAAGTCTGTTTATTGAACACTCAAAACTAAAATCCTTCTGAACAAACCCACAAGAAACCCAAATCAAAATAGCGTGAATAATACACCAAGCAACTATGATTTCTCACTTTCCTTTCTCTTTCATTTTTATATACACTCCCTCTATCTTTCTATATTTTTGTTCTTAGATAAAGATGCATGAACTCCCTATGTTATTTGCCACTTAAAAGAGGAAAAAAAAAGGCTATAAATATAATATATGATATAATATGAAAAAAGAGAAATAATATATGTAACATATAGTTATACATATATAATTATTCCTCTTAATAATAATTTCAGCTTTGATTTATTAAGTTATTTTTTTACATCCACCTTATATATCATTTTATTTTCCTCTATCTAGTTGTCTTCCTTTATTATCACAGCAGATATTACATTTACTTTGTTTCTATTCTCTTATATCTTCTTTTTTCTTCTTCTATTAGATGAGAACAATATAAACATATGAACAGAATACAACATTTTGCAGCTGCAACAAAGCTCGAAAGAATTACTAGTATTATGCTTGTGTATATTTTATGAAAATTGACCTGTAGCTTTTAACACATTTCTTTAATTGTATTCGAGTATTAGAATATCATAAGATTTCCCCACCTAATTTAGTGTACCACAAAGTTTTGAAATGAATAAAATGTATGCCACAGAAAGAAGCCCAGTCCGCATCACACATTGATTACACCAATTGGATGTGGACGCAGCACATAATTAAGTGTATCTTCTGTTTCTTCCCTTCCGAACCAAAATATTTATTTTGTAAGACACAAATTTTAGGATATATTTCATATTTTATATATATAAAGAAAACATCCTTCTCCTAGATAGCTTCGCCAGTACTAGATTTGCTAGCATTTATTTGATTATATATGTATTACTTGTTTTAATTTAACCTTCATATAAAAAAAAATTAAGATTAATAAATTTTATGATGTTATGATAACAACAAATAACATGAAGGAATTTTAAAATAATTATATGTATAAAAAATTAAATTTTAAAAACCTTCAATACTTTTAAAGTTATAGGCATTATTACATTATTTCTAGAAACAATCATTATTAAATTAATCACATAAATACTTAAATATTTTTAAGAAATTTATAAATAAATTAGTTCATCAAAGTTTTAAAATATCACCGTATTCATACTCAATAAAGAATTACTTTTTTAAAAAATTTATGAAATCAAACTAAATCTTTTAAAAAAAAAAAAACTAGTTGGATGACAAAAAACATTTGATGTCTACGTATAATTCAATTCTAGAAGGATCAAATAGAGTATTTATCTTTAGAATTATGAGGTTAAACTATGTATAAATGTTATGTAGGTTATCGTAGATATAATGTTTTTTCGTTAGAGAAATGCTAGTTAAGGAAAAATATTACTAGTATAAATTAGTGTATTTTATTATAACTATTAATATATGTTCGTGATTTTTATTAAAAAAATATCATTAATATTTAACCTGTGTTTTACTAACAACAAGAACTTTTGGACCCACTATTCGCTGTGAACCGAGCTTCTGCTGACTCGTAAGCCCATCCACAGCTTTCTAACCCTCTGTCTATAGCTTTTACAGGCAGGGGTCTAAAAAGTAAAATTAAAAGAAAGGACGCGCACAACTGTACAAGAGCCACAAAATAAAAAATAAAAAAATTATAAATAAAAAAAAACAAAATAAATGGCATACCAAATTCCGTCCCAGATAAATAATTATTCTCCTATATTTACTTTCTGTTATATGTTATTTTCTTTGTATTTTTTCGTCTATAATATCAATTATTATATCTATCATTTTTACTTTAATTTATTTTTAGTGCTCAATCAAATAATAATTTAATACACATGATACTTTCTAGAAAAAAGTTTCATTGGCATCCCATATACTAATATACACCTAGAGTGAAAAGACAATAATAGGAAAAAAATGATAATATGACAAGAATAGAGATATAAACCCATAATGTCAATGAAGTGTCTAAAATTTTGAAATATGCACCTATCACTGCTCTATATTCTATCTTTTTTTTCTTTTGTCTGGCTCTTACTTCCACCTACATGCACCCTACAATAGAGTGTATGTTAATCAATAATATGTTTTAAGTAACACTTAAATTAGAAGGATTTCCTGATGTTGGATTTTAACGTGATTATTATTAAGTGAAAACTTTGTATCTCACTCTCTTTTCTTAGAAATTAAATAGATGAATCATATTAAAATTTCTATACATTCAATAAAAAATATTTATCTCAAAAATTTAATATGGTCTCTGAAACACTTCACGCGCTAACTATAATCAATTCCCCCAACAATTTTTACGGAAAATGATACCATCATTTATTCTTGTTGATTGTCACAACAATTCTCAAAAAGCGTTTCATTTAGTCAAATTCTAAATTGAAGTCACGTGATAAAAAAAATATCTTGTTTCAATAATCAATTACGTTTAAATATTTCTTATGCATCGATTTCTGCAATCTAGGATTTTATGAAATGGTCCATGTAGAAAAGCTTCATCAAGAAGACATAATAATAAATAAATTGAAGTGGAAATAACGTAAAGCAAAAAAAGGGGGTTAGTGGAGCCTTACATTGAGGGTTCGTTGTATGAATTTGGCTCTCTTCTTGGGTCTCTGGGGAAGCTTTGAACCCTTCAAGAGCAGAAAATCTTCTTCCTTCTCCTTGTTTGTCAAGGCAATCACGAACTTTGGCGGCCACACCGACGGAGCCGCGTCACCACTGCCGGACGGCGACCCACCACCGCCCTTCTTGCTATCGTGCGCGGTGTCTGATGAGACCACAGACTTGTTATTATTGTCATTAAGGTGGTTGTTTTGGGTCCCCCTCTTATCGTGCGCACCCCTGTCCGGTGAGGCAATTCCCCTAACACTCCCGTTGCTTTGGCCTCCTCTCATAGCATTTGAAGTCTCCGAATTCCTAAGTAAGATGAATAATAATTAAAAAAAAAAAAAAATCAATCACAAGCAAAACCCACATATGATTATTATCCCATATGTTTTCTTTCTTAACCGTATAACCGTAAAAAAGTAAAACACTACGTGATAAATAGGGAAAGAAACAAATATGCATTGAGAAGCATTATTTTGTCGTTTGGAAAAAATAATAATATACAAAAAAAAAAAAAAAAAAACTTCAGGGTAGGGGAGTAGTGGGTTTACGAAATTGACCTTGTGCGTCGATCTAGATCGCAGGGTTTGAACTTCGAAGAGGTTGGGATATCAACGGATTTTGCGTAAATCATGGGCTGATTTTTTGGCTTCTCGCGGGGTATTTGTAGAAACCGGGGGCTGGTGTGTGCGCCTTTAATTTTTATTTTACTTCCTAAGATGAAAAGATTTAGATGGATACTTGCGAGATTTGTGCATGTGATTCCTTATATCAGACACAGCTGGTTCCACGGAAAGTTTGGGGCCGTTGGATCTAGATTCTAGAGTGTTCATTGGCTATTTTGTTTAGTACCTTACTATGTGGTTGATGGGACGTACCAGATTTAACACCTGGTGCCTCATCCAACGGCCACAAAAGGGATTTCTTATAGAAAATGACTTTAGAGGAACACGTGGAAGGAGACCCTCCATTCCATGTTCCCGACAAAGACTAGGGACTAAGAGTAATAATCCTCATGATAATGAGGGGTTCCGGTACGGTGTTATTATTGTAGACCTAGAGATCCACAAAGTGCAATGCAGTTAGAATATGATCTGGACATCTGGAATGACGGATGATTAAGTTTAGTACTACTTTTCCATGGAAAAATACCCTCTCCATTTAATGGAGTTTCGAATAGTACTTCTCTCACATATTTTGTGTCTATTTCTCTGGATTTCTTCAGTAACGGAAGAGGAGTCAGATCTCCCTTTTCCATGTCATGAAACATGATCTCCAAGGATAAAAGCTTAAAGGGGAACCTCCATGATCATTAGACATCATACCCTATTGTTTGGTATGCGTATCATATGAATATCAATCATACACAGTGAGATAAAAGCATCAAAAAGCCGAGAGAAAACCAATTAATTCCACATCATAAAATAAATACCAGATGAAGATTTGAGAGGCTTTCATAAAAGTTCAATTTGCAGACAGAGAACACAGACCGATAATATGTCATATATCATGAATATCAACTATGAAATATCAATTTTTTTTGTTGCAAAAGCATCTAGGATGATGGACTAGAGTAAGACAAGATGTTACATTTGACACATAGGAAATTCAAGCAAAGCACTCTTTGAATCTAAAACCTTTCCTATCTTTAGACCGATCGCTATCCCCTTCCTCTTAAAAATTAAAAAATGTCTGTTGTAAAGGCAAGGTTGGGTTTCTTCACCATAGTTTAGATTTATCAGATTTGTTCCTAAGAGATAAGGTTGATGTGATGTTTGAAAAAGGATGAATGATGAAGGGAGTATGGAGAGATGGTCGATTTGAATCCCTCAACTCCCATTTCTAAAAAAAAAAAAAAAAACAAATTAGTATTTGTTTATAATATAAATCAGAATTGTTACCAAAGACTGCCCAACCATTTTGCCTGTCAATTTTTGCTCCTAAATATTATTAGCCTTGAACACTTCAAGTCAAGAAACAATTAAATATGAAGACACTGGGTGAGGTAATCATTATTCAATACACATTAATGCGAGCTTCCTAAATTAGTAATAATAAAAATTTCCAAATGAATTTTGAGTATTGAGAGAAAGAAAGACGACCTCACGCACTTACCGTGAGCTCCCTTTTAATTTGGATGAGACATCCGCAAGGACCTGACCAATTGGAGAGTGGACAAAATATAAGCCTCATGGGTCATGATAAATATTCAGCCCAAATGTAGCAAATATCTTCAATGCCCAATTTTATAACATTCACGATAACATTTGAAGCTGAAGATTTCTGTGACTGACATTAGAGACTTACATGTTGCCTTCATCGCATATAGTCGGCCCCCGCGCGCACAAAAATAATTCGTGGTAGACATGAATCCACCACTTCCACACAAATCCAATATGAATAATAATTTGTTTCCTACATGCTTATCGATTATTTGACTAGATCTGAACCCATTAGCCAAGCATTGCATGGGATAGGAATAAAATCAAAAATTAAATTTTCATTATTAGAAATATCAATTAGAATCAAAAGTTATTATAGCAAGTGATTCGACTCTTAAATCCTTTAATTAAATTTTGAGATTCTATCCTACACTTAGATATAGAATTATAACTAAAGATATCACTATAAAAAAAATAGCTGACTCCGTGGAAGAAGAATTACACCTCATAACTATACCAAAAAAATATCAATCATAACAAAGAAAAATCTATCTGGAAATATCCAAGAACCAAGCAAATTCGTTTAATAAATCAGACTGCTAAATCATTAAAAAGGATATTGAACCAACTGTTAATAATAAAAAATCAAATATAAAATGATTTTTTTTTTATTCAGCTCAATTCGATCTTCGACCTAATCAAATTGCAAATAGCCAAATATGTTAAATTTTTACAAATTTCCTCATTTTATCTTAAAATTCTAATCTTATTATATACTACATATATTTGTATGTTTAGAAAATATTTAAAAATCATTTTAATCTGTAAATCATAATTTTAATCCAATTGTGATTTATGATGTGATCTGATAGTTTTAAACATTTTTTTATACTTATTATATATTTGAATTTTTAAATAAAAAAACTAGTCACTTAAAAATTGTTATAATTTAGAACTTCACTCTTATTTTAATTAAGAAAATTCTATTTGTTTGTTAAAAAATTAAAAGAATATTTAAAAATAATTCAAACCCCAAAAAAATAAAACTAATTAAGAACTTCACTCTTACATCCATGTAATTCCCACCTAAGTTTTACTTGTTTTCAAATCCAACACTCCCTACTTCTTTCCTACAACTCTAGTTTAATTTTTTTATATTGATTCCTATGGTAGATATTAGGTTCGACGCCAGTATATATTTATTACATATGCTAATAAGTAATCTTCAAGGTATTTTATTTCAGGAAGTAAAAAAAAACAGAATCTACAAAATTATAATGTCCATGCTCCTATAAATAGGAAGATCCTATATTTATATACCAGGACAGTTAAAAAAAAATCTCAACATAAACAAATAAATAACTAGATGCAATAATAAATAAAGTTGAGGGAAGATGCAAAGAAAAATACCTGAGAATTCGCGGAGGAGGTTGTTGTGGGGAAGGTGGGCGTTGACGGAGATTCAGATACCCGTTACACTGATTATTATCATTATTTTTATTATGAAGGCTAATATGATTGTTATTGTTGTTACTAGTGAGGGTAGCAGTAGTGGGTAAGGGTCTACTAAGATTTGAAGAATCTTTCTCAGTTCTAACTACCCTCCGATCCACCCGAACCGTTGTTGTTGTTGTCCTCTGAACCGGGTTGTTTGAAGAAGAAGGGTCGTGTTTGATCTGCACCTTCATGCACCTTAGTCTCTTCCTGTTACCCCACTGCAGCCCCAAATCCGACGTCGTTGCTGCTTGTCTCATTCCATCGGTGCTACCCCTCAGCAACAACGACCCGGCCCCACCACTACTACTGTCCCCTCCAACTTTGTCTCTTTCTCTAACGCTATTGCCATGATGAGACTCTTTATCCATCATCGCCCCCCCTTCCTACCTGTCATCGTCACCATTAATTAGGTTAAGTTTCTAGGGATATTACTGAAATAATAACAAAAAATAATAATATCATTACATACATACACTCATACAACAAACAAACTTGAAATTGGTGTTGGATTTGTATTATCTGCCACTTCTTATTATTATTTTCATATATATTGATGATGCATTACGCTTATTACGCATCTAGTAGCACTACTACTATATTTTAGTTGGATAATATCATAATAATAAAGAAGGTGCGTTGGAGGGTCCACAGTTTTCGAGAGGGGAAAAGGAAAATGAAAATGAAAACCATGGGAATCGCGCGGTGTGAGCATCTTCTTCCAAGATCAAGACAAGAAGTGGGTGATGAAAATTGTGAGAGATAACGGAAATTTATAATTGGATTCAATATGGTTGCACATGGACTGCGAGATTTTCAACCATAATTTGAGGGGAAATGATATGTGAAAACGGAAAAATGAAAGGAAGAAAAAAGAAAATGGATCAAATAATACATGAGAGCTTGGAAGGTTTAATGGCTTCTCTTAGACTTGGCTTGTTCAATCGGTTTTTGCTTGACTCTGCAGATTTCAACTATTGAGTAAGATTTGTTGTTCAGTTTTGCTCTTTAAGCCAATTGACTAACACTTCGATTCAAAAACAGCGAAAGAAAGAGGTGAAAAAGAAGAATTGAAGAAGGAATTGAACATAGAAATAGAGAAAGTCATAACCGAAACATAGAGAGAAACAGAGAACTTAAAATCAACTATATTTGTAAACGATAAAAAAAAAAAAAATCCAAAATATTTGCAAGGGGAAAAGATCCAAAAGCATGAAATTGAAACCGTAAGGGATGAAAATCAACGCATTATAGAAAACTTGCAAGATGTTAGCGACCAGAAGAAAAATGAGACAGTTTTTCGATTTTCGGAAATAGATGAAGAGGCAGGGGAAAATCATGGAACCGAAAATTGGATTAACATTACGGTGAAATTCAACACCTCAGTTCCGATTTTAGGTAAGTAAAAATTTATAATTTCTCACCTAAACTAATCCGATTCCGTCAAAAACCAAGCCTTAAGACGCACCACGAAAGCTCGCTGGTTTCAGTTCTGAAGCTTTGAAAAATGCAAATCTATTCCTAAAATCCAACTAATAACGACATTTCAGAGCTTCGATCTGCAACCACGGCCACAAGTACAAACTCAGGTACAATCTAGCAGAGAGTCCAGAGTTCCGAAATTCGACGATTTTTCGAGAGAAAAATGTATCTGCAGATGCGAAAACAGAAAACCGCAAAAAACTTAGCACAAAGACCAAACATGAAATAGAAGAAGCGAACAATTGAGAAAATAAAATTTCTCTGCCTCAATTCCAAACCTCTAAAACTATAAATTAACGAGCACCTTCAAATATAGCAAATAAACGAATGAAATCTTCTGAAGAGAATTAACAATGTGATTCTGACAAATTCTGTCAAATCCTTGTCTGATACACCTGCAGATAGAAAGAAATGAGACGAAAAAAACAAAGTCAAGATTAGCGATTAGATTATACTCAAAATCCAGAAAGCAAAATAGCAAAAGAAGAAACAAAAATGAAAATTGCAGTAACCTTATTCAATGTTCAAAAAATAGCAGATCCTCAACATTTACCGTTCACTAATCACAATTCGCGTCGCAGACGCAGTTTGGCGAAACAGAAAATGGTGGTGGAAACGAAGAAATAAAAATAAAAATAAAAAGTCTTCAGAAAAATAAATTAGAGGATGTAAGAAGGGTACAGGTTGCTTCTTCTTCTTCTTCTTCTTCGCTTTGTTCTCAGGGATAGAGCGAAATGCTCTGTTATATACATCTTCTGCCACGCTCCGGATATTGTTTAACGTTGATCTATAATCTGACGGCTCTCGCTTACCCTCGCTCGAACCATACATAGAAACCCGTTACGTCGTTTATGCGAGCCCTTCTGCCGTTTAATTTGTCTAACGGCGTTACCCCTATTGACGGAATCTGCAGAGCCGTCAGATCCCGATTATTATTTATTACTTCTATTTTAAAATTGTTTTTTGTTTTATTTTATTTTCGCACTGGTTCATGTTCGCGCCCAGAAATGATGGTTGGTATTGCAAGTTAACTAGGGTTAGTTAACCTGATAATGGTTAGTTTTAGCATCACCATTTACTAAACCAGAACACTGATTTGTTTCTCTTCGGTCTTCATTTTCTGCAATCACTGATCAGATGTCGGGACTTTTGCTTATTTTATTTTATATGTAATACATTAATATTGGTTATAAATAATAAGCAATGTTGTTGATACAGTCTTTTTATGTATAATAAAAATAGGGTTTATACAAGTTATGTTAAAAATGAGTTTATTTTTCTTAAATTTTGTATAAAACATATAATTAATAATATTAAAAAAATATTTGTTTAAAAGTGTGTTTTCATCCAATAACTAATAATTAGAATAGATTAAGTGTGTTTTGTAAAGAGAGTTAATATATTAATAAGGAAGGAGGAAGATAGCTCAACTAGAATTTCAAGTGAGACTTTCAAAAAAGAGAGAAGATCTTTTATTTTAAAATACTTGTAAGGTCAATCGAAAGGTGAATGATGTTATGATGGATGGGAAGGCCGATGAGCCTTCCTATATGATTAAATTATTGCATAGCAAGTGTCCTATGTCGTTTTCTGCTTTTGATGGAAGGGATTTTGGCAAGCTAGAGATCAAAATTCCCTTTCCTTCAATATCGAAAAAAGACACGGAGCGTTTTAAGGAAGTTCCTATTTCGGATGAAGAGTATAACGATTGGTGCAAGCCCTAGAAAGGATCCCTCACGATTACAATACTTGGTCAGCGTATTAATTTTCGTATATTGGAGGCGAAGTTATATCATGATTGGGCTAAAAAAGGTTCAATTAAGATTATTGATGGTCTAAAACATTATCATCAACTATTGTTTACGTCGGATGGAAACAATAATATGGTAATCTTTGAAGGTATTTGGATGATTGTTGATCATTATATTTTAGTGCAACAATAGAGACCTTTCCTTTTGGCCACCTCAGTGAAAAGGAAGCTAGCAGTTCGGACTAACATTCCAGAATCATCAATTCAGTTGTATAAAGATGAAATTCTTGGGAGAGTTGGTTCCATGTTAGGATTGATGTTTAAAATTGATCAAGTTACTTCTATTCATTTTTAGGTCAATTTGCTAGAATAGGTGTAGAAATTGATCTTGATAAGCCTCTACCACAAAAAATTATTGCTTGTGGATATATTTTGAATCTTCAGTATGAAAAGCTTAATCTAATATGTTTCAAATGTTACAGATATGGCCATAAGGATAATGCTTTTGTGGATCCTTTGGTTGGTCCAATAGAGGTAGCTTAGGATAATGTAGCGGTGGAAGTAGGTGCAAATGCACCAATGGAGGAGGATTTACTTTGGTGAAGCAAGGGAAAGTTGTTTTTTTTTTAAATAAAAAAATTTCCTTTTGTAACAGATGACATAGTTTCTACACAAGATATGAAACTATTCATTGCATTAAAGTTGATTCTAACATGTGTGGGTTGTAGATTTTTGCCAAGAAAAACGTATGTAGAAAGCCCCATCATGGAGGCATTGATGGTGGAGAAGTGGGGTCCAATATGATGAAGGCAAGAATAGAAAAAGCATTTCCTAATAATGGGAATAAAGGATCTTGATTTCAAGATCTTGATAAGTGGTTAGTAGAGGCATGTTAGGTCATGGGGGGTAAAAAGTGGTTTATGGGCCAAAATGAGAGTTTGGCCAAGTGTCATTTGCTAGAGGTAGGGGGTAAAGGTGATTCAGTGGGCCATAACAATGTTAAACCCAAAAAGGCGAAGGTAGTGATCCAATTTAAATAAATAAGAGTGTCAATCGGGGCCAAGAAAGATGAAGCTTCTTTGGCTTAGAAAAAAAGGAAGGTTGAAATGGTGTTGTAAGCAATGCCAAAGATGATGAAGTCCAAGAAATGATTTGTGTTTTTCAAGGTATGGGCACATGTTTTGTTTTTTGACGGGATTACAAGTAGGATGTGTCGAAAGAGAATGTTATTTATCTAGATGAATATATTCTTATTTTTTGGTGAATAAGTGGGGATTATTGCATCTTTAGATATGGAAATCGAAAGTGGGATTGTTTGTTAGTTAAATGATACTGGACCTTTGCAGGTCAACCATTTTCCCCCTTTTGAATGATTTTTTTCTGTGCAATTGTAAAGGTACATGAATAGAGTTTGTGAATCTTATGACTGGGATAAGAAGAGAATATTTTACTTCTCTTGTTTTTCTTTTGGAGATGTATTTGTGGGAAGCTCGTGGGCACTCTGGTGGGGTTTAGTGTTTCTTTTGCTAAGGAAGCTCGTGGGCACTCTGGTGGTGTTTGGTGCCTATGGGATTTGGTTATGTGGAAGGTGAAAGTTCTTAAGCACTCATGTTTGTCCATATGCATGAGAGTTTGTTGGAGGTGTAACGTCTTTCATTAAAATAACTCATCATACTTAAAAGAATATAAAATCTCAATATTATATTAGTCTGAAAATAACTCATGTATAATAAATGAAGTCAAATAAATACATCTTTACATAAATCTTCAAGCCTCCTCAATTCTAGCAGCTTCTTCCTTGTACTTTGAAAACAAAACTTTTAATGAGATGATAATCTCAGTGAATAAAACAAACCTGAAGTGTTTTTAAATAGTGTTGTTCTCAACCGATGCGATAATCTAAAAAATCAACCATGGTATCCACAATGAATTTATAATAAGATTATATATGTATATATACTCCAATAAAAATCATATTAAAATAATCACAATTTATGACATTCTGAATAAATAAAATATTTAAATAAACGACAATACCTCAATGCATCAAATAAATATAACAGATACAACTTGGTGATTCCTAAAATCACAAGACTCAATTCTTTGATTCCCAGAACCAAGGTGGATCTCAGATTCTTCAAACGTTCTATGAGCTCATATTCCATGCAATGACATCCCACGGTCTTCCTCATCATAGATGAAGGTATCCAGAATCTTTTCCCATCCTAGATGGAGGTATCTATAATAATTTCATTTCCATGTCAAATGGAGGTATTTATCATATACTTCAAAATTATCAATTAATGATATGAACAATGCTTCATTCATGATTATAATTAAATAAGCACACAACTATATAAATACCAATATTGTCATTCACACACAAGGCATAAACACACTTGCGAGAATATACCACATAGTGATATCAATGTTTATGTGTGTGTGTGTGTATGTGTATACCATTCATAGCCCAAATTTTCCTTTACCACTATTATTCAAAAAATTAAATATAATATAATCCAACATAAATCAAAAGCAGTTAGACTTATATTTATATTCAGTGACACAAATATTTGAATGGAAAAAGAACTCTCGCACATCCCTATATAAGAAATTAAAATGGCATTGAAAATTTGTTGTCTTGAGAGGAAATATTAGCGCAACATACTACAACACAAATCAATTAGTTAAAGAAATTATACATGTTCTAAAATATATTTGATACTACGTGAACATCTAAAACAACGTAAATTCCTTAATTCTTTATATCAAGAACACCGTTGAAGAAACCATTCATAAAAGAATTATACCATGAAAGTTTAGAAGAATTTTGTTTTACTCACTTCTTGAAGCAATTAATTCAAGTTCTTCGTTATCTTTGCGTCAACAAAATTTCTCTATTTTCTTCCTTCTTCTCAACCTTGAGCAACTCACTAATGTCAAGAGAGACTATTTATTTGTGTGTTTCTAGGAAAAACAATTGTCTATCCTTATATAAGCATTGTAAATAATTTGAAATTATATCTTTTGATATTTGTTTGACCAACCTTTCTTTATCTCTTATTTTTATTATCTTTAACCAATCTAATACATTATTGTACTAATATATTTTCAAAAAATACAACAATCTAATGTATTAAAACAATTTAATCTATCTTTTCATTTACTAAAAGATATATTTAGATAATATTTATCTAAACAATAATTGGATTATTTTTGGGATGTTATAGGAGGAACTATTGTTCTTGGTTTCTAACAGTTGTTTATGACAGTATTCATATTTGTCTTTGTCAGAGTTTATGAGATGATTTGAAGTCTCTAGCCTTGGATATTGACAGGGTCTGGGCAGTTGTAGGGGATTTTAACTCTATCCTTCATTCTCATGAAAGGAAATATGGCTTTCCTTCTCTATTTTTTAGAGATGTTCTAGGTTTTAATCAAATGATGGATGATTGTGAGCTCATTGACATTGATTTCCAAGGATATCCATTTACTTGGAAAAGAGAGAATTTGGAGCAAAGGTTTGATAGAGTGTTGATGAATTTGCATTGGAAGTTGAAATTCCAAGATGCTACAGTTTTCCACTTGCCTTCTTTTAAGTCGGGTCATAAGCCTCTTTTGATAAAGTAGGTAGTTAATGTCGGGAAAAATAATCATAGAAGGTTTTCGTTTCATGGTTGCTTAGGTTACTCATGATTATTTCAATAAGTTTGTGAGAACTAATTGGAAACCTTCAAGTTCTTAGAGCCAACATCTTTGAGAGTTTTTTTTTTCCTTTCCAGAACTTTGTAGTAAGATAATAAACAAGATTTAACAAAATGATAAGCATCACATGAGTATTAATAAGCTTTAAGTTAGAACAATCTCGTGTTAGTTGATCTACGCCCTCGGTAATAATACATGTGTTCTTTAAATAAACTAGAGTAATGTCCAGAAATTTTTTAAAATTATTATTTTACATTTTTACTTAGCTATTTTATGATTTCTTTAAATAAACTAGAGTCGTGTTTAGAAATTTTATAACATTATTATTTTACATTTTTACTTAGCTATTTTATTAACATTAAATTATTTTTCAAATTTTAGAGAATGATAGAGTCATTACTATCATTTTGTTTTTCCAATTCTTAGATATATTTTTTATTTGTTGTGGTATGTCCATGGGAACATATAAGAGCACCTACAATGTATGGTTGCTTAAATGAGTTGTTTATCTGAATTTTGTAGGTCTTATAATTCTTTTTTCAGATTAAAATGGTAGAACAAGAAGTCACTCCAATACTATGAGACAAGGCGCTAATGGCATGTTGGGGCTTCCAGCAAATGCCCACCTAAAGGATAACTACACATGTCTGAATTGCAAGCAGTTACACCTAGTTGCAGTTAGGACTCTGCAAAAAAAAAATCCAAATATATAAAATCAATCCATATTCAATCCAATCTAATCCACTTTAAATCCATTTAAATGGCCTGGTTTCATACCCAAATCCAATTTTTTGGATTTTAAATCTAATCCAATACAATTTTTCATATGATGATGGCTAGGTTTTTTTGGGCCAACTTCGGTAGGAGTTAATTTTTGGTCGATGTCGTCTAGAGTTATTTTGGTCGACGCTTACTGATGATGTTTTTAAGCCATCATCGGTTGAGACTATTTTTCAATTAATGTCGGTAAGGGATTTTTTGGCCGACGTTGGTCAAGACTATTTTTTGACTAATGTCGTCTAAAGTTTTTTCGGCCAACATCAGTCGAGACTATTTTTTGGCCGATGTCAGAGGGGTTTTTTGCTTATGTCTGTTAAGATTATTTTTTGGTCGACATTGGCTAAATTTTTTTGGTCGACATCAGACGAGACTATTTTTTGGCAAATGTCGACTAGGATTTTTTTGGATATCATCGACCAAGATCGACCAAAAAAACCTAGTTGACGTCAGCTAAAATATTTCCCCAATTGACGCCAATCTAAAAAACCCTAGTTGATGTCAACAAAAAATATCCCTAGACAACGTCTCCCAAAAGAAATAGTCATGATTGATGTTAGCCAACAAACCCTAGCTGACGCCAACAAAAAAATAGTTTCAACTAGCGTCAGCAAAAAATCTAGCCAACGTCAACCAAAAAATAGTCTCGACTGATGTTAGCAAAAAAATATCAACAATCGACATCGGAAAAAAAAAACTTACTGATGTCGACCACAAAAACCCTAACCAATGTCGCAAAAAATATAGTCATGGTCGGCGCCCATCAAAAAATCCCTAGTCGATGTCGGACAAAAATATCAACGACGGACATTTACCAAAAACCCTAGCCAACCTCAACCTAAAAATAGCCCTACCTAAGATTGATCAAAAAAATCCTTGATCGACATCAACCGAAAAATAGTTATGATTGATGTTGGTCTAAAATGTCTGAGCCGATGTCAGCCAAAATTGTCCTGGTTAAGGTAGGCCGAAAATACCCTAACCAAGATTGATCAAAAATAGTCTTGACCAAGGTCGGTTAAAAATAACTCTTGCTGAAGTCGATCAAAAACTACACCAATCGACATCGGTGGAAAACTGCTTCAATTAAGTTCGGGCAAAAGTAGTTTTTGATCTAAAAATTGGATTTATAATGGCTCCAAAATATCCAAATTGGTTTTTTACAAAATATGAATCTTGATTTTAATCCAATCCATTTAATTAAATATGATTTTAAAATTCAATCCATTTAAATGGATCTGGATTGAATTTCTGAAAATCCAATCCATGTCCACCCCTGGTTACAGCTACTCAACTAGTCGTAGGCACCAAAAGATCTCCTTAAGGAGGGTTGCCCACCAAACGAAGAAAGTGGCGTCAAGGGATTCAAACTCACACCCTTATAATTCCATATAGATTTAAATACTCTATATAAAATTTGCTTCAATATTATTTTGTTAAAGTGAGTGTTTAACTTAATTGTCTGAATCCTACAATAATTGAAAAACATATTATTATTTATGATATAAATTTGATTAAACAACATTGCTTATATAAATAATGGTGTTTATATAAGCAATTTCATGTCATTTGCTCCAAGGAAGAAAAAAAAGAAACTTATTAATATTGCTTAAAATTAAACAACTTATGGAAGCATTTCAATTGAGATGCTCATATAATATATTTTTTAGAACTAACTATTTTTTTACTCGATAAGTATAAAAAAAATCATTAAATATTTTTTATTTAACAGCAAGTCACCACTAAAAATATAGATTAATTGATTAGGGATTGTTTCATTTAATTAAATATCTCAAATTTAAATATGAGTATACAAAGGTAAAATTTCCGTAAAAGATTCCTCATGTTTGGTAAAAAAAGATTTGTAAGACAACATAACATTAATCTTTTATCTATTGCGATTTACTTTTGGAGCAGTCACTTGACTATTAAATGCACACACTCGTTAAGTTTTGAGATCTAACACGTTGAAAATGAGATCCTATTGTTAGAGCTTATGATCCTATGTCCTTTACTTTTGTTGTTCCATGGTTCTATTCTCATGTTAGGTTAGAACGTTTGATCCCTTATATTATGATGCACCTAAGAGAACCTCTTCATATGAAAAATTCGGAATTCACTAAAGAGTTGATTACGGCATGAATAGAACTCTTGCTACTTCAGTATACTATAACTCATTTCGGCAAAATACACCAAGATAATTATTATTATTCAAATTTGATGTCATGCTTTTAAGTTGTCCTTCAAATAAAAATTATCCCAAACTTTAGATAAACAAAAGCATCAACAAAATAATCACAACTAATAAAATAGTCGTACTTTATCCCAATGACTCTGTTGTAAAGGTACCAAAGCATAATTGAGTCCCAATATTTTACAAAAATAAATATAATGTTGCCATTTATATTAAACAATAATTTTGATATCACAAATTCTTCCAGAATAATTATACAAAAGTGACCAGGGAAAACCCGATCTGCCAGTTGCCCACTGAATAAAAACACACATAATTACTATGTGTTGGCATACATGCATTGTAATGAGTGGATATTCCAAACCAATTGGTCCCTTTATCCCTCCTTAATCCTTATGCCGTAAATGCCACCATCCCTTGTAAGTTGTAGTTGCTTCTTCAGAAATAGATTTATACAAAGGTAGTTGTAATATCTATTTGCCAAACTACAAATGTAAAGACCCTTCTTCCCAATCCTAGTAGTGTCCCAATTGTATTTACCAAGGTGGGACAAAATATGTATATACAAGTACAACCATATAACATAATGTAACAATAATCAATCATACTTTGGTCTTTACTAGTGCACATTACAGGGAGTTATTATGCACTGAAACCCCTTTGCAGAGAACTCCATGGATTGGAAGGAATACTGACACAAGCTTGTGCTGAAGCCTCAGCCATTTGCTCATTCTTTATCCCTACATTGCAGATGTTTGCAAAGGACCTCATGTGTTTCATCCCGTATTGAGACAAGGATCCACAATGTGTCTCAAAAGTCCTCACCTGCATTCAAAATAGATTAAAGGGTGAAGCATTTTCTCATAAACCAAAGTGAACAAGAAGATGCTCTACTGTAAGCAAGAAAAGAGTGTCAATTCCATGTTCAAGTTCAACAATGTTTGCCCCTGTTAACGTCTCATAACAATGTTTGCACTTGTTCATGTGTAAAGAGTTTATTTTTGCAATTAGAAGCCATCACAAAGCTCAACTTCATCATTGCCTCAAGGGTCAAGCCAAAAAGCAATGAATCTAATTATATTATAGTAGTACTATATTTTTATAGTAAAGAATACATGTACTGACAATGTAGGGAGTTTTATACCGCCAACCAATTAAAAACTACCATGTATAGTAATATTGTTAATGTTTATAATAACTATCTTAAAAGTCATCCCTATCATAATTTCTATTTAATTCAGTGTGAAACGTCTTTACACTATAGTGCATAGGTTTTAAACTTATTTTTATACGAAAAGTCTATCTATCATAGAACAAAAATGATACCATGGTTTTCAGGCAGTGCCAGTCATCAACAAGTGCCGATCCAGTCGGTCTAACAGCGTTGAGTACTTCTGGACCCTTTTCAATGCCAAATAAAAGCTTCCCAATCAGTTTTACACTGTTGTCTACATGCATTCTGTGAGACATTGCTTCCAGAACTTGTTTCTGAGCTGTATTTTTCCTGAGAGAACCCTCGGGAGCTTTGCGGAACTGGCAATAAATAAACAGTGAAGACAGAGTCAAGATATACACAATATAATAAGCCAAATTTAATGGCACATAGAATAAAATGTGGCATCAGATTATAGGCTTTATTTTCTTGTAGTTTTAGCATTTGGTGCCAAACATCCAAGAGAAAAGAGGGTTACTAGCAACTCCCCCATGTTTTAATAGCAACAAAACATGAGATGTACATAACTTTTACAAATTTATCGATTTTACTGCCCAATTTGTCATATCTGACTAGTTAAGTTTTACTGCATACGAATACTCAAAATATCTGGTTATGGCATCCAATTTATTAACTCTTCTACTTTACTCTCAACACTCGGCAACATTAATTTTCTTTTTATCCATAAAAATTAAACTCAAGTATTAGGAGATTAATAACAACTCTTGCACTCGCACACTGCTCAATCAACTAAACTAGATCTCCTTAGTCATGAACATTAATTTAAGCAAACAATATGGTTTGTTCCCATTCTCAGTTCGTCGTCATGTATGTTCATTGGTTGTCACTGGTGAAGACATGATCAAGAAATTAATTCATAACATGAATAAAAAATATTGCACAAACAGGATACCTTATCCCAAAAATGGATGAGATCAGCATCACGTTGGTTGACTGGTTTTGAAGGTGACCATAAGGAGTTTTCATCCACAAAAGTGAAATTATCATTAGCAGGATCTGTACCCAAATAATGGAAGAGAACATCACTGCTAAGCCCTTCATCACCATACTGCATCACGTGAGAGCCATAGTATGAATCTCC
Organism: Glycine tomentella; assembly: GCA_007407185.1. Classification (NCBI taxonomy): domain Eukaryota; kingdom Viridiplantae; phylum Streptophyta; class Magnoliopsida; order Fabales; family Fabaceae; genus Glycine; species Glycine tomentella. The sequence goes on from PYAF01000241.1 coordinate 2,052,457, forward strand.
AGATATAGTCCTCTCTTTAACCTGTAAGCACAAGAGTAAATAAGACATCAGTCACACATTTCTTAACACAAGTTTGACCCATAAGATTAAACCTAAAAAAGAAAAAAAGAGTCCCACTTGTAAGTTGTAACTAAGCAATCAAGCTATTGAATTATATTATTCAATTTATATCCATTTAATTTAAAAAAAATTAAATCAAGTTAGCAACAAGAACGTACCAATTTATATTGTTGGTGCAGAGTTTCTGTTCGCAAATTGTGTCTGTCACTGCTCACAAGTAAAGAAAATTGAAATTAGTCCCTCAAAAATTTACATTACTTATATAAAATAAAATTCTTCTGATCTAACAAAAAAAAAAAATAGCAAGGGTAAAAATAAATAAATAAGTATAATTTTATTATAAAAAGCTTTTCAAAGTACAAACAATTGGTATATACAACTCTCAGAGAGACAGAGACAATACGGTGGTCAAAGGCATCGAACTACTCCATTGTGATTGCATTGGTCATGGGTATATAATATGTTTGTAATACAAAATCACAACAGGATTAATATATCAAACATAATATTTAACTCGTGTTATTCATCCAATTTGATTTGCCCGATTATAAAAGTAGACATAGACATAGATAATTGTCAGAGTGATCTAATGTTAAATGGCAGCACCATGAGCGCTATGGCGGAATGGCGTGGCAGATTTTTTTGCCAACCATTTTAGGTAATGTTTATATGGCAAAATTTTGGCTGCGTGTTGAATTGATAACACTAACTGCATCACATTAATGTCATTTATAATCTAATTAAGATTGCTTATTATGCACATACCTGTCTTCCATCCAAGCAACACTATACAAGTCACCCAAACAGGTTGTATATTCTGGGGGAGGACTAGGATACTCCCCGGGGCAATATGTTCCCCAACTACTTTCTTCTGCATTGGAAGCAGTGGTTGCATAAATATTGATATCTTCAGGAAGAAGACCTTCAAAGATACTCCCAGCTTCACATGCCTCCAGATAAAATACCTGCACCACCATTATTTAAATCCAAAGATCAATTTAGTGTGTGATCAAAATAGCTTATATTGTATTCAAATTTTGTGTTCAAAACAGCTTAGTGAGAGAGCTTTTGGGTGGAAAAATTAGTTGCCTAAAAAAAAATCAAATCCAAACATGATATTAAACAGCTTAAGCAGGATTGATACCAAAATTAAGATAAACTATTAGTAACTTACTAGGTTTTTATATGTTCCAGAAGCATGCTTTTTCTTCAAGACTTCAATCAGATCTTCCGCGTATAAGTAAGGACCAGTAGGCATTCCTAAAATCCATTTCCATGTCCAAAAAAAAAAAACAAGTAAGAAATAGAGCAGATAAAATGTTATTGGTAGGAAGAATCACTTTGTCATGCAATGTTCCAATAGAAAATGTTGACAGAAGAGATAATGGTCAAGATATATTGGATAGAAAAAACACTGAAGACCACATATCCCACCCCTCTATCCCTCTTCTTTTTTACTTTTCCTCTGGTAACTGTAATTTACCCTTCATGTTATCCACATGTACTGAAAAAGAACTCAAAAAGAAATACAAAGAGGCCATTCAATCTACTGAATTATGGGACATAAAAAAGTCTCTAGAAAAAAGGGTAACAACAATATGATATAACGGAAAAATAGGATTATAAAATTAGAATGCATGATTTTCATTTCAGTACACTTTGAAATGACACAATTATAAATTACTACCTCCTGGCCTATCTATAAGAAACAAATTGTAATGTATTTTATACTACAACTTGTTTCTTATAAGTAGGACTAAAGGTAGTATAAATAAAAGTTGTATTAGGCATGATGAATATATATAGTATAATCATTTGTTGAACCAAAGGTAATGTAATTAATTCAACCAAACAACTTTAGTAAACACACTATTTGTCAGTAACAACCTCAATCTAGGCCTATACCATGCTGAAACCCATATAAACAACCAACACATTCCAATTCATGACTTCCATTAAGAATTTCTGTGAAAGAATTCAGAGGAACTAACCGAGAATCCCTGGACCTCCATGGTCAGTATAGTACACAAATATATAATCATCAGGACCACTGTCCACAACCTTCCCACTGCCACCAGTAAGTGCTGATTTATTTCCAAGTAAAGCAGCAAAAAAGTTATCAACAGTAACATGTTCGCCGGTGTAATCCTGCCATAAAACGATCCATATTAGAACCTATGAAACTTAAAAAAGCAAAATATATACATCCGCAACCCTTAAGATTTTTTCAAATTAGACATAACATCACTCTTTTTTCTATTCCAACGCTAATCTCATTATGTATGAAAACATTACTCTGACACCCTTTATATGTTACACTAATACCCCTTAATCGTTGAAAATATTATATTGATACCCCTTATATATTACAGTAACACTTCTTACAAAAAAGAATTTTGTAATGGTTAAAAATGTCAGGAAACCTCAGGAATATTTAGTGATCTATTATAATTTATTCAACTTGAAATAGCAATAAAAATATAAAATACGGGATGTTAAAAAACTAACATAACTTACCTTTGGAACTCCTTCATAAACATCACCTCCATCTGGTTTGTTAATGATGACTCCAGGCCTTGGGTTTTCCCCATTGAATGCAATGTCATCATACATAAAAACAATAATATTTTCTTCTTTCAGGCCACCTTTCCTCAATATTTGATAGGCGTGACAAACATCAGCCTGATAGAGCAACAAAGACTTAATATTAAAACTAAACAACTAAATACATACAGATAATGGTGAATTAAATTATTAAGGTGTCAATCATTTTCAATTTAGTCAGAGATAAATTTGTAAATGATTTTACGTAGAGAGACTAAATTACAATCGTTTTCATACAGGGGCAAATTGAAATTTATGTGGATCCCTTTATATGGGTCCTATTGGTAGGTTTCATTTCTAAGCTTGTGGGACCCCTAGGAAAAATCATGTTAAAAATTCTCAATCAGAGAATATTTCTAACACTCCTTTTTAGTAGGGATGATAAAATGGGCATGGTCCAGCAGGTCAGCTCATTTATCCCACGAAAAAATGTGGGTCAGGTTGAGATTTTGAACCCACATTCATTAAACGAGTCAGGCCAACCTGATCCACAAAAATGTGAACCAAATGTGGACCAGGACCGGGCCAGCCCACCAGGCAGCAGCCCACCAATAAAAAAAATAAAATAAATATTTAATAGGTAATTAAATGAGTAGCTTAGAGGGAGAGTGACTAAGAAGAAGTGAGTGATTTTGAATCCTTAATCGTAATACATTTTTATTTGAAACCTAATAATGAGCTATACTACATGTACAAATATGTTTTGATTGTCTGCATCATTGTGGAGCAAATTTCTAAGAATTTGTTAAAACTTAGGAGCTAATTGAAAATTATTGTTAGATATGTATTCCTTGATTGCTTTTGCTTCTATTAGGCATGTATTTTATATTAAAAATCATTGTTATAGGATTAAGTTAGTACATAATTAATTTTTAGTATAAATAATTACATTTGAATTTTTTAATAATTTTTTACCTTTTTTTAAATTTTTTTTATTTTTTAAGTGGGTTGGCCCACTAACCCACTTTAAAGTGGGGCGGGCTAATATTTTCAACCCACTTTGTAAAAGTGGATTAGCCCGACCCAGCCCACTTTTTTTGTGGATTGGGCCAGCCCGACTCATTTTTGAATGGACTGACCCACTTTGTCATCCCTACTTTTTAGCAATATCTTACAATTATTTACCTCTAACCATTGACATCATAAAAAAAATTGCACCTATCTCTCTTGTAGCTCCTTTACTATGATGCATGTGGACCTTCTATTAAAATAGGGTAGATTTCTGTAACTTTTCAAAATAAAAATAGATGTCAACTGTAAGAATAATAGGAATATATAAAGGGTGATAGTTGCAATTTTTTAAGAAGAGCACAAGTGTGTAGTTATTCCTATATTTTAACTTTAAATTAAAAAGCCAACAGCTAAGGTTGGTATTTTCCAAGAGACCGGCTATGATTATAACAATAAGTTAGCAAGAGCCCAGAACAAGTTCTTAGGTCTCACTTCTCTCCACCATATTTTCATACACCATCACCACCAGGAAGAGATTACTTGAAATCATTAAAGTAAATAATAATAATAATAATAATAATGATAATGATAACGACAATGATTATATTGTCAATGTAAATGTTGTCAATTTATAAGATTTATGATTGGATGAAAGTATAATACACGTAGCAAAAAAACTATTTTTTCTAACAACTAAAAAAAAAACTTGAAATCATGAGAGATTATAGGTGCCAGCCAATTTTAATTTGAATATACTTAGAGTAACCAGATTTTCATATGATTGAGAATTGTTGTCGCCGTAATAATTATTTGTGGCAAAGAACGTACTCACTAAAGAGTCCCAATCTCGGTTAAGTTCTGTCGTATCAAAGGAAATCACACCTATTTATATGATTTCTAGAAATTATTATATTAGTTATTTAGGTCCAAATATCAGAGGTCCACTTGTACTCAACCAGACACTTCACAGTTTCTTGAATATCAGGCCTCACAGAGTGACAGGTGTGGACGTTAATTCAGTTGGATGGTTCACAGTTGGATGACTTTTTATTTTATTTTTATTATCAATAAGTTTGACTGATAATTAATTTCTGTAAAGAAAACATAATTAATCAATTTTTAAGATTTGTTTAGATATAATGTAAAAATATTTTTAAGAGATTCTCTATTAAAAATATATTCCTTTTTTAACAGAAAAATTTTCAAAATCAATTATGACTTCTAATATAATATGTTACAATTATATTTTTTTCAACCACAATATACAAGAACTTATTTAAAAAGATAGAAAATATAAAAATTGAAGTGGCATGTGTATAAGAGATGGAAGGACCTGATGTCTGTAATTCCAGTAACCATTGGAACCTGCGAGGAGGACGGCCCACCGGGTGCCCTTGATGTTGTCGTCGTTATCGGTTTCGGAGGGCAGCCGGAGAAAGTCTCCGACGAGGTGACGGCGGCCGGAGACAAAGGTGGCGAAGGCTATGAGAAGGAGGAGCGTTGAAAGAAAAAAAGTGGGCATTTTGGAAAGCATAGTGTGTGTGCAGTGTGCAGTAGTAACTGAGTTGTGAAGGAAAGAGGAAGAGCCAAGTGGATTTAAATAGAGACGAGAGGTTGGAGTGGCGTGTGGGGTAGGAATTCGATACTTTCCTAATTCTTGGTTACGTTCATTGGGAAGTTTCATTGTAGGACCACTTTGCCTTTTTCGCTGACGTTATCGATGGCGCTTCATGCGCCTCCATTCTCGCTATCTTATTATCATCGTAAATGGTAAAAAAAACTCAGCAATAATTTATAAATAAGAATATTGTCCCTAGATTCTCTGTATAGCTTTATAGGATTAGGATCTGGCCTTAGAATCATAAATCCAACTAATATGTGGATCTCTTATCCACAAACTAATTAGGTGTTTATTAAATCTCATAATTTGTTTGAGCCACAGCAAATTTCATCAGATTCATTATTAGAGATATTTTCACATCTTATCAAATAAGAAACATCGTTATGATTTATAGGAAATAATATAAGTAAATAATGAAAATGCACATCAAAGTTTTGTTCATGAAAAGATTCTACTTTAATATTTCTCTTCCTTAGACTGTGTTAGAAAAATATAAATTATCTATTTTATATAAAAAAAAGTATGAATATATTAATATTTAACTTATTTTAACATGAAAAAAATTATTTTAAAAATCAAAAAAGTTAATAAAATATATTTTATATTTGTTAACTAATATTTTTAAAACACTAATTAACCAAAAATATTATTAATATTAGTTATCAATAAAAAAAATTCATTTTTATTTGAACTAACCTGATTGTGAAAAAATGATTATTTTTTAAAAATAAATAGCTATAATTACTTTTACAATTTATTCTGACAGTTACTTTTATAATTTAATTTAAATTGAATCTATTCTTTTCTCAGTTTATCATCTATCATAATAAAAACAAATTTCGTATTATTATTATCGTGCTATTAGTTTCTATTTCGATAGATTTAAAGAATTTAGTTTTTATGTAATAATAGTGAGTATGTGATAAAATTACAGTGCTATCTAATAATATGTGTTTTTTTTTTTGGAAAGGAGGGGATGATAACCCCTCAGATACTATTAAAAAACCCTCTTGGGAGCAAAACAGATTGAGCATCAGCAAATCAAGGCATTACAATGAAAGAATTAGGTACATAAAAAATTCTATTTGTGTCAACAAATAAAATCAAATTTGACTAAATCTCTTGACACCATCTTCAATTTTCACAAAAAAGAAAAAAAAAAGAAGATAAATCCAAATTCGGCTAAATGATCAGCCACTTGGCTAAACGATCTCCAAGTGAAACAGTCCCTTGCATATTAAAAGCTTTGATTCTCTTCACTATGGAGTAACAAACATGAGCCTCCTCACAACTCTGATGATACCTAATAATATGTTATTAACTTATTTTATAAATTTGATATATAATTAAAGTTAGTAAACCAAATATGAATAAAATTAAAAACTCTAGCTATAATTTAAAGTATATTAATTAAGGTCAGAAATTTGATTCCCAACTTAAAATGAAAATTACAATTAAAAATATCACTTTACTTAAAAATAGGCTGACCGAATATGAAAAAAATAAAAATTAGTTAGGTGTTAAAAAAATTATATTTTCATATTTTTGTAATGTATCAATTGGACAAAACAAAAGAAATAAAATATATATAAAATTAAAGTTGAACCAACTAAAATGTGAGGATTAAAATTGTGGAAAAAAATAAAGAGACTAGGATTGCAAATAAAATTTTATAAATAAAAAAAATTGCAAATGAAGAACTAAAAAAGAACTAAAATTGAAATTTAATCAAATAAAAAAGCACTATTTTTATATTAAATTTGAAAATATTAAAATTAAAATTTAATATAATTTATTGGTTGATGATTTCAGAAAGAGAAAAAAATCCTAATTGATAATATAATAAAACTCTCCTTCAAATGAAACTTTTTATGTAAAAAATAATAATTATGTATGCACCGCGTAAAAAAAAATTATGTAATTATTTAATTACAATCTATTATATAAAATAAGTTTGCAGAATTATTTTATATTATGAAAGCTGACATTAAACAACTCATATTTATTTAAAAATTAAATCTTTTATTTTTTTTTTCAGAAGAATTAAATATTTCTAATAAATATTTTTGCATATGAACGCACATAGATCCTTTAACCATATAGCATTTGATTCGCTGACCAGTCAAGCATTGAAGTGCTTCTATATTATTGGCTGTTGCCTTCTGCAATTATTAGCATTTCAATAGATACTTATCTTTTCTAGTGGAATATGTTACATTCATTTTCATTGTCTATTTTTGATGGGACTTTTGAATTTGAATCTGAATCTGAATCCGAATCTTAAACAACGTAGACCGGTCCGCAACGGCAACTTGCAGATATTTTTATAAACTATTATTATCATTAGCTGAAAAATGGACATTCCATGTCTTGCAAGTTGCATCTTAATTGTCTATTTTTTAATTAAATATAATTGTAATAATTATTATGTTGTAAAGTTATTAAATAATAAATACTTGTGAGTGGGTTTTAGAAGTAGTTAAAAGATAAATTAAGAATAACAAATGTGCATATCAAATAGAGTAATTATTTTTTTGTTGACATAATGCTAGCGTCATGAATTATTATTGATAATTTCCCTTCTCCAAAATATTACTTTTACATAACCGGTACTAATAATAATATTGGTCATCGATTAATTTCTTTTCCCTTATTTTTTTAATAAGATTTTAAAAACTTAATAATTTCATAATTTTTAAATCAGGATTAGGTTAAACTATTTAGTGTTTAAAATTTTCTGGAAAACAATAATTTTACGTTTCCTATTCATATTCATATGATTAACATTATCTTTGAATATATATATATATATATAATACCTTTTAATTTTAATTTTGAATAAATAATCATTTGTGTTATTAAATGTGTAATATGATGACAATTTAGTCATTAAAATAACAAAAATTCATATTTTAGTATTCAAATATTTTTTTAATATTATGGTTAGCATGGAAAAACTAGTTCATGGTGGGGAGAATATTTTAGAACTGTAAACTTTTTTGAATCAATAGATGACGTTTTTTTGTTTCTATCCTATTATAATATTTCTTTCTCTCTCTTTTTCTAACCCTTTTTCTACAACACCTAATAATGTTTCGTAACCCTAAAGTACTAATTGGAGAAAGGTAGAGGTAATAAGGAAAGGAAAAATGTGACGGTGGTGCCACATCAATGAAGAAAATCTACAAACCTAATGTCTTAAGGTTTTGGATTGAAATGTGATATCAAGTTCACTTGAGTGATTTTCTCGTGGTCCAACAACGATGAAGATCTCTTGAAATTTTACCCACTTTGGATTTTTAACAAGTGATATCAAAATTGATGGTTTGATTAACTGACTGACTCAAATGATAATAATAGAATTAGCAGTGGATCCAACTATGACAATCCCTTGTATTAAAAGTCTTCCTTAACAGTGGATCCAATTATGGAAATCGAAAGTCTTCATGGCAATGTGGGGCTTAAGTGACATGTTCATTGGACGATTCAAGTATTTGGACTATATTCATAACAATGGATGAGCTCTAAGGGCCTAACAAGTAGTGAAAATATTTAGAGCATATTTACAATAATAGAAAAAGCTCTAAGGGCCACCATTGAATACTTAAAAGTGAAAAAAGGCTTTCTCTTGAGGGGGAGCATATCACGTTAAAAAGACTTACACGAGAGAGAGAGAGAGAGAGAGAGAGATTGTTGCGGTAGAAGTTTGAAGATAAAGTCCCACATTGAGTAAGAATGAACAAGTTGAATGAATAACTTATAAGTGAGAAAGATCCACAAACCTAATGCCTTAAGATTTTGGTTTGAAACGTGGTGTCAATTTCACTTATATGATTTGTTCGTGAACCATTGGTGAAGATCTCTTTGAGTTTTACCCCCTTTGAATTCTTAACAAGAAAGAAGGTCAATGTCCCAACATTTTTCTTCTTCCACGCCAAAAAGGTAGTTTATGACAAAATAAAGAATATTTCATTTACATCCTTGTCTACTTGATTGATATAATATTTTTCTCATGGCCTACACTAATAAATGACTTTAGAAGGAAAAATCTAATTTAGTGTGTCATATATCAAACAATCGAGGATTGGGATTGAGAAACCACCAAAGGACCTAATAGAGAAGTTAATCCGCTTACAACTATAAGTCCATTTGTTGTGAAATTGAGGGAGTAAATATCAAGAAGATTTTCATCAATGGACCATAAGTAACCATATAAGTGAATTTGACAGTACACTTTAACCCATAACTTTAAGGCTAAGGTTTATAGATCTAATCCTCACTTACATGATGTTTAAACTTCTCATTTCTACCCGATGTGGGACTTCACTTCATACTTATATTCTAACATCATCAATAATCATGAGAATTTTTCCTTTCATCCTTATCTTGTTTGTATCAATGAAAGGAAAAGAGAGACAAAGAGAATATAGAAAAAATAATCACCACCTTATGAAATATATGATGAATAAAGTTTTGAACTTATTAAAGAATACAACTTAACAATTTTTCATGTTTAACAGTAGCTCAGCTCGACAAATAATAACACATCAATAAAAATGTGAAACTTATGAGAAATAATCTTGTTCCTTAAGCACGTGGTCATGAGTTTGATCTCTGAGTCAGTGCGTATGAAAAAAAATTATTGGAAGAAGTCAATCACTTAGATGAATTTCAATATCTTGGGGGATTAATCATTAACTTTCGATAAAAACATATATTGGTTCAAACATTAAAAAAAAAAATGTTTAGACTTAGAATGCCCAAAAAAGATGCAAATGTTTAGTTGCATCTCTACTAGTTTTCATTCTTATCCTATTTCATGTCCTTTTAAACCTTTTTCATATACTTACACTTTTCTTAATTGAAAAAAAATTATATCTCCTTTCTTTATTTTATATATTATATTTATATTTGTACATTAATATCTTTTATTTATTAAATTTACAAATTTAATTAATAAAACAACTAGGAAGGTACATAAGCAATAGGTTTATGTTTAAGAATTTAATTTATCAATAACAAAATATATATTTTAAATGAATTATAATAAAAATTGATAATTTTTTAATTATATGACAATTTATATTAAAATTATTGTAAATTTTAAGTGTTTAATTTATAGTAAAATATTTTTACACAAATATTCAATAAGAATTCATCTTATTATTACCAGTTTCCCATAAGTGAAAAATATGATAAAATAATTAAATTATATTACATTTTGAGTTAAAAGTTTAATAATAACCGAATATAAAATT
>PYAF01000241.1:2063050-2077756 GCA_007407185.1 Glycine tomentella
CATAAAATAAAATTAGTAAAATATTTGTGTTAGATTTGTAGCGAAAATAATTCTAAATCAAATTTCACTTATTTCCCAACTTTGAATAATCAAGAAAGACCAAAATTGTTTATTCTAAAAACATAAGAGAACTAAATATCTTTATTTAAAAATAGAAAAATCAAAATTATAATTTAACCTTTTAAAATACACAATTCTTTATAATATATTTTTTATTTAATAATTTAAGAAAATATATTGAATTAGGATAGGAAAAATCTCTTCTTTCTAATGAATAAAATAAAAAATATTACAAAAATGAGTTACAATTGATATACTATTTTCTGGTTTTATTTTTTAACATTATAATTATTAAAACTAATTAATGGTAATGCACACAAAAATTATTAACACAAATGATTTGATATTTAAATTTCTTAATCATGAAATTCAATTCTGGCTTGGACTTGGAGTGATATGTGAAGGTACTCTTTTATCCCTAAAAATAAACTGATTTGATAGGAGGGAGATTACACTTTTCAGGTTACACCAAAAAAGAAAAAAAATTAAAGCTAAAGCATTGAGGTGCGCGTAATTAGTAATTACCCTAAACTTGAAGTTAAGTCGGCGATATCAACACAGAGCGGCATGAATTGAATCTGAAACACTGAGATATTCTATTAAACAGAGAGACAGGGCTAGCTAGGTACTGAATACTGATTGATAAACATAAAAACAAAACCTTTTATTTCATCGTTTTGCGTTTTGCGTGGAGATTATTAGAGTTGTTGGATGCGTTTGATATGGAGAATGGGGAGAACATTCTCGATGCCATCTTCGAAGACGAAAACTTGGAGAACGATGTTGAGATGATTGACGTTGAAGAAGGGGAATTGGTGGAGCAGAACGATTCCCAAAACATTTCGGAAAAAAACGGCGTCGTAGAGGCGGATAACAAAAAACCGCACAGTAAGAACCGCAGGCGCAGAGGTAACAAGAGAAATAAGAAGAAGAATTCAGGAACAACCGGTGCCATCGACATTGACAGGTTTTAGTTTTCAACTCTCTTCCTTTTTTCAAACCCTTTTTATTTTTATTTTGTTTATCGTCTAGGCCTAGGCAGACAGAAAAAAAAAAAAAAAAAACCCAAGAGTTGCGTTACGTTCACGAGACTACTTCAATTACCTGACACTTCTTTTAATTTTTTTTTTTTATCCCGTTTGTGGGTAAGAATTATGTTAAAAGAGTTCTCTGTGGTTGAAAACGATGTTTTGAAAGTGAGTTTCAAAAAGTTGGTTTTGTTTGAACAAGTATTAGAGCAGTATAGCTTGAAAATTAATTGTGAGTAATATGAATGGAATTTCTGGTGAGTTGAAAATTTTATCTGGAATTATAAGGTTGTGTAAAAGAAGAAGGAAGGGAGAAAAGGTCGTCTGTTCTATTTCCCCGCTAAAAATATACTAATAATTAACAACTAATATTTAATATTTGTTGATAAAAAAAAAAAAAAAGAGTCTAGTCCCTGAAAATGTATTTTTTATCTTCTTTTTATCCTATAAGGGTCCTGTGAAAACCATGATTGCGAACTTATGTTCAAATTGCAAGGTTGTGAGCATGAGATAGGGGATATAGGTAAGTTGATGTAAAATTTAAAAAGTATATGTATACAAGAAATATAGTTTTATATAACCATGATTAGATTGTATAAATGACACGACGCATAGTTAGATTTCAACGTAATGGATTCAAGTTAGGATATTGCAGCACCATACACGACCAACTATTCCTTTGGGCAAAGTTTCAAGTTATATATACTTATCTTGTAAGGAATCAAATTATCAAAGCTTTATTTTCCAACATTTGACTTAGGAGTATCTATGAGTACCCAACAACATAAATACAGGTACCTACTCAGTACAGTATGTGTACAGTTCGACTTTAAGAGTACTTGAGTTATGCCATGGGTGAAATTGAGCAGAATTGATTTAGGATTAAGAGAAAATTATTCGCCTTTTCAAAAATGTAAAATTGATTCCAGATATACACCCCACAGTTTTTAAAAGTATACTTATATATATGCTTGAAAAATAGTTATACTTTATTATCCAAACAGAAACTAATTATTCTAAACTAACTTTTAAATTTCATTTTTAACCACAATTTTTTTTCAACACATTCTTTAGACATCAATCTTACTAAAGTTTAAACCAAAACAGACCCAAAATTAACCAAACACATGATTACTATGCACTAGCCATTTTCTCATGGCTAAAGTGATTCTTTCATGGAATCACATCCCCCTGGTTTCTCTACAACAGTTGCACTTACAGTTAGGAGAGAGAGAAAAAAGGGTCCAAGTGGGACCCACCTGATTAATGGGTCTAACCTAGATTTTTTTCTCTTCTTGCTATATGGTACACTGGTTAAAGAGAATCCACGTCCATCATGAAGTGAAGCATAGCTCATTGCTCTTATCCATGTAAAATAGTGAATGGCCTTATGGCCCAGTGCATGAGGCTCCCATCTAATGGGGAAAGAGGTAGATGTACGCAACCTTTCAAAGTTGGAGGTTGTTTTCAGGATTCAAACTATGATCTCCTGGTCACAAGACAGCTGCAACCTTATCGTTGCGCCGGTGCTTACCAGTCCTTAATCCTTATCTTCAAAAAATACCCAAATGAATATTATAATTTCTAATGAATTTAGTTCCCTTTTCAGGTTTGTGATAAATACATGTCGGCGTCTGAAAGAGAAAAAGTCATACATGGTGTATACAGCTGTTGCTTGCCTAGGAGTTTCTGCATTGAGTGATCTCATCAATGAGGTATTGGAACCCTATCAGGCATTGCAATGTTGCTTTCAGGTCTATACAGCTTTCAATGAAATATCATGGTCGTTTGGAGGTTGGAAAACAATTTATGAACAGCTAATGATATTTTGGTATTGGAATGTACTGACTTGACTGACTTCTGAATTTTTTCTGTTCTCCTTCTTGCTCTAATTTAATAATTCCAAATTTTCTGTTCTTCTAATTGTATTTATTGCTATTTGCTAATAATGACTGGATATGGTGATTTGAATTTGGTGGATTACACTTAGCCACTGACTTATGGTTCTTAGGGCCGGTCCAAGGATAAGAGTTTTAAAGTTGAATCTTTAGGCCCACCAATAAAAAAATATTTTCTATGGCACAACGGTAAAGTTGTGTCTTAGTGACTTGTTGATCATGGGTCCGATTTCGAAAACAATCTCTTTGCATATGCAAGGATAAAGTTACATACAATATCTCTTCCCCTTACCTTCGCATAACAAGGAGTCTTTGGACAATTGGGTAAGTAGGTATTTTAGTTTTTATAAAGAAAAAATGCCACATATGTTGGCAAAAAGTTCCAACATAGAGCTCTCTCATTTAAAGTAAAACAGTTACTTTCAAAGTTTGTTTTAGGTTTCTCTCATCATTGGGCTGGCATAATGGTTCTCTGCATCATCAATACTGCTATTGATACATTTATGGATATTCATATTCTTGGCTTGTCACCGGCTCTCTAGCCTCTCTTTGTTTCTCTCCTGCAGGATTGTGCATTGCAATTTTTTGAAATAAATTGTTCCTTTCCTTTCCTTTTTTGTGTTTCCTTTTAATGTCTTCCTAACTCTAAACAGAGATGTGGCTTTTGCTTGTCTGTTGTAAGGAAAGGTGAGAGTTGAGATTCTACTTGATTTGGATCAGCCTTGAGCTGATTATGCTTATCCACTCCTCATAGCGCCATACAACCATTCATAATTCTGATGTGTACAATGTTGTATTTAACATTTCAGATTTTACAGAGATCATTTCAATCCCCTGTCTGAGCTTTGATGTTCCTGGGTGATGAACCTCTTCAATTATTTAATTATTTTGAAGGTTGACATCTATTTCTTCTCTTTATCTTGCTGTCCTAAATGGAGCAGCTGACAAAGTCAGAGCCAAAATTGGATCTCTCTAGATATGCATAATATTATTTTCTTGAGGGCTGTCTAAATTTCATATGGCAAGATCTTTATTTCATAACATTGTAGTTGTGTAGCATTCTTTATTTAGTTTCTTCTATATTAGCTGAATAGCTCAAGGGAAAAATTGGTGAATTAAAGATGATATTTTGGTTATGAACATGCGAGGCAGCATCAAGCATTTTTCTTATGACCAGGAGGGTCAGCATTTTGTTTAGCGTGAGGGATTACCCTAATAAATGTAGGAGAATCACACTGAACTAAAGGTTGTATTTAACTGGGCACGTAACTCATAGCAACTCCCAGGATCTCTGCATTAGTTTGCTTAAATGTTGGAATATTTTGGGTAATGAACATATTAGTTCTTTGTTTCTACTCTTTTCATTTTGATTTAATGAATTTAAGATTGTTTGCAGCTTGTACTCTATGAATCACAGTAGATGATGTACATTATTTCTGTATTATTTATAAATGAGATATTGCTGACTAGAATCTCATAATGAATGGGCTTGTTTTGTATTTTTAATTGTTTTTGGTATTCTTTTCCAATCTGTCCAATTTGTTACACGTCATAAACTTCAATAATCAACTGTGAAAGTCACAGGTGGAGGCTATACAGGCTTGTGGAGGCCAGAAGACTGTTGATGGTAGGCGATTTCGAACAGGGGGTGGTGTATTGTGGAGTATCATTAAGGTTCGCGAACCAAATGCTTACAAAGAGATAGTAAAAAAAGCCAAGGAGTTTGAGGTGTGTGATTGACCTTTCTGTTTTTAGTGTTTTAACACTTCTCTTTCTGTATTTATGTTTCTTGTATTCAATGGAAACAGTTAAGTTTGTTATGGATACACCTACTGTCTAGAACTTGAGCAAGGGTCAAGAAATTGTTATTTATGATCCTATGATGAAGGTGGATATTACGGAAGGGATGTGTAAAATAGGTAGTCAATCTAGTCATGTACAAGGAAAGGGATATTCAGAACTGCATTAAACTCTATTTGGTGGGAGGTGAGAGGTGACAAGCAGGATGGAATTTTGGTTAGAGGACTGAATAAAAAGTGAAGGGAAAAGGGAGGATAGTGAGGAAGAATTCAGTGAGTTTGGATAGCAGACGCACACTTTTCTTTCTTTTTCAGTTCATATAGTGAGAGTTGTGTATAAATATAGGTCTTCCTCTAACCAAGGTCATTCATATTTATCGTTTGCTTTGTAATAATTAGTTTCTCGTTTATAATAATGCAGAAGCAATTCAGGCAGCCAAATGTGAAGCAACCACCTGTGCAAAAGAAAGAGGATTCTTCTGAAGGGGATGAGACCTCTACATTTGCTAGCGGTCATCAGGGCACTGTTTCTGACAAACCCTTTTCTGCATTGCAAATGCAAGATCAACAACAGAAACCATCAGGTTCTGAAGAGAAACGTAAGTCTGTTCATGACAGATTAAGGATACCTGTTTCTTATGATGATGATCTGCTTGGATTAAGTGCGGATAACAACACAGCCTGACACTGGATGAAAAGAACCTTCATCCTATCACAGTTTTATTTTTCTTTCATCATAGATTGCAGTCTGCTGATGCAACTCATCCTCATTCTCCCTTTTTCACATTTTACGTTACAACCTTCTTTCTTCTGTTCTCTCTTTGCTTTTTCACCCCTGTTTCTTCGTCTGTGAAATAAGTTCACAGATTGGGTAGTATTTTCTATTTGGATTTTGTCGGGAAGGATTTTGTCATGTGTTGAAAGGAGAGGGTATTTACTATTGCATAAGCTTTCTGATACCACTTAAATGATAATAGAAAATATTATAATGGAAGTTATTTTGTTGGTCGAAAGTGTCTGGTTAGTATCTTATGAAGAGCTGCCAAAGTTTCTTACGGATTATGAACCGGGAATTATTTCCTTCTAGCTGAACCCTCCCAGAGTTTCACTTAAAAAGTAAGAATTCAAGATTATAGACGGAACGTGGGAGTCTTTGATCATGCCCAATATTTTTTAATGGAGTTAAATAAGTGTAGCTTCTGAAAGATAAAATCATCATTTAAGTCCTCAAAATATGCACTATACTGTCAAATGTATCCTTCAGTTAAGAGTGTTGTGATTGTGAGCTAATTTGTATGGTAATTGTTATTTTTTAGTGATTAATGTGATTGGTATTGTGTGTGTGTGTTTGGATTCATATTAGACTGTCTAAAATGATATTGAAATAGCGGTGAAGCTAATATACTTTAGGTGAATATTCACTTTTTTTTCTTGTTAAGTTGATTTTGAATCTAAAATTGGTGTTGAACTAAAGCAAACTTTTGCATTTGATTAAAAAAATTATACATTTAGAATTTCCTTTAAAATAAGAACATCTAAAACATAAATTTTAAATAAAATAAATTGTATTCTGCAACCGCCCACTAAAACACACTATATATCTCAGTGATTAATTGTTCCTCTTTCTCAATTTCTTGCACCACATGTTGGCTGCCAACAAAATCTAGTTCTCAATAAGCATAATGCCTAAATATGTTTTAATTTTCGAAGTTGTAAGTTACTTTTTTAATTTAGTTTAAGTTTGTATTTTTTTAATTTTGGTTTTTATAAGATATTTTATTTATTTATAATTCATGTAAGTTTATATTTTTTAAATTTTAATCCTTGTAATGACAAACTTATGGAAACTATAAATGAAAAAAATTAAAATCTTAAAAGAACTGAAATTTAAAAAATACAAACTTACATAAATTAAAAAATGAAAAAAAAAACTTATAAAAAATCGTCAACTTACAGAATTAAAATTAAAAAAAAAAAAAAAAAAAAAAAAAAAAAAAAAAAAAAAAAAAAAAAAAAAAAAAAAAAAAAAAAAAAAAAAAAAAAAAAAAAAAAAAAAAAAAAAAAAAAAAAAAAAAAAAAAAAAAAAAAAAAAACTAACTTAGAGAAACTAAAAACAGTTTTAAGCCTCAGCATAAGCATAATTGTGTCCGTTTTACAATGCATCATTTGAGGCTACTAGCAAGGCTTTATGTCTAGAATATCAATCAGTTAAGGGGCACTTAAATTAGTTTTCTCATGCCCGAAGTTGTGATTTCTTGTGCTGGATGAGGCAAACCACGGTGCAGTCATCTGCCATATAGGAAGGATACTTCTCGTTCCACTACTGCCCTCGCTGCTGCCTCGTCACTGTCTACACCCCACACAATTGATGCAACCTAATTGTTGCTTAGTACACCCCACACCTATATACAGGAAAAGAACGAAAAAGTTTAGAAAAAAATGCTTGTGCAAAAATGATACCTCATTAATCAATTTCACACAAATAACTTGTTTATTGTAATACACCTCTAATATACATTTTTTAGTAAACTTTATTATTGACTGAAACATAATTTTATAGGTTTTATTTCATATTTAATTGAGTCTCATTTACTACTTTGTAATCAATAGTATTATAAAAACTGTCGTGTCGTGTCTCGTGTTGACTGAATAGTTTTTCAAGTTATTTAAGTTTTTTTACTCACTCTTAACGTCTCTCTTACTCTGTTTTTTTAAGAACCTTGCAATGCACGGATTTTACTACTAGTTTAGATTATAGAAACTTTCCTGCCGTCGTCCTGTGTTTGCTGTACAAGTTTTCAAGTTATTTAAGCTTTTTATTTTTTTTATTCTCTCTTTCTCTTTGTTTTTTTTTTTTAAAAAAAAAATCGTGCAATGCACGGATCCTATTATTAGTTTAAAATGAATTTTAATCAATAATGGAATATGATAAAAGAATTCTGTTCTAGCACTTATATCTTTTCTTTTTGAATCTTCACATGCAAAAATAACACTTTTGGTGAGCAAATAGCAAGTACCCCATTACCTACAAGAACAATAAATTGGTCGCTTGATGTGAGAGGGTGATAGGAAATATCAGGGATGGCAATGACACCATGATCATTGAGCAGGAAATCTCCAAAAGATCGAGACATGGCTATGCCAGGGGAGTTCTCATTATTGGGCATCCACACTCGTTGGATATCTGGTTCTTCATTCGACGCATGCACACAACCATTGCATCTCCTTATTCTTTCTGCTTCTCCTGCATTCCAATTGATCACAAACAACTTTTTCTTACAAAAAATATACTTGGTGTTAGTAGTTTAGACAGGTGTACAACGTTAACTTTCTTCTTGAAATTAGTATAGAACATAATTTAGGAATAATAAGTTGGTATATATACCATATAACTCATTACTATCATTTTGAAAAAGTGACTGAGTCTGAGTGGCTTCTGTCCCAAGTAATTTAAGGGCCTTGCTGAGTGATTGTAGCCAAAGTTAAGAATTAAATTTTTTTTTTTTTTTATTGATGTTAAGAACCGTGCTGACTGATAGTAGCCAAAGTTAAGTTTCTTTTATAAAAAATATCAAAGAGCATGTTAGCTAACTATTTTTTTTTTAATATAGATCACAAATATTTTTTATAAGAGATAATTTTGTTTCGAGTCGGATAGGATGAAAAACTTTTTCTCCAAGTATTTATAGTAGTAGTATTTTCAAGACTTGAGCTAGAGAGTTGCGATGACTATTTATTAAGTTAGAACAATCTCCTATCAATTCATCCATAGTCCACACACTATATTAACTAGCTAGTGATGCCAAATTTACTACTCAATTGATCTTTTACATGTTTAGACCTCAAGAAAAGTGATGTCCTGAAAGAAGAAACTGCATAATAAGAAGAGTCTTACGAGGTAATTCCGGCTTCAAATCTGTGGTCAATTGAATGGCCATGAGTTTTTCATCACAGATTGTTCCCAACACTGCGCTTGAGTCACCCAGATTAGCAATGACAAGACCTTCACCCTATGTATTGTTATTGTTACATTATGTTCTTTTTCACAATATTAAACATGAAAACTATGGGAAGGTTCATTTACCTGTTTTATGATAACTACAGCAGTGGTTCCACTGCTAGAGCAATCTGGATTCATTTGAAGCTTCACCTCCTTGTCCATCACCTTGAAAGCACTTACAATTGCTTCTTTCCATTTCTTGCAGCCGATTCCTCTTTCACTGTATCAACATGTCTTTTTGTGGTGTTGTAGTAACCATTCTCTATTGCATCAATCTTTTCAAGAACATACTTTTGGTCCAATATAAGGGAAGATAAACAACTGCGTACTATTTTGCTCACTTTGTGTTCATTCCCTCCATGCCCATCATAAACTCCACAAAATGTTCCATCTTCCATCCCATATTTCGAAAAGAAAAAAACTGGAAAAGATAAGAAAAAAAAGGGATGTTTCATTGATTTTATGTGCTCAACAAATCTTAATTTGTTACAGAAGAATGACTAATAAAACAAACAATAATGTGTTTGAATTTCATTTAGAATGTGCTTTAGTTTTTCTGTCATCAATCATGATTTATTACATAAGACTGTTGAATTTTGTTATAATTGTTTTAAAAATCATATATCATTCTTGCATAAGATATGCTAAGTGGGATTGACACATCTAGTCGAGTCTTATGCTCACACTAATTGTAATTTGATTTGATTACCCGATTTTCTCTATTACTAAACAAATAAACTCCACTATAAACTTTGCTAAAGTTCGTGGTCTTTCTTAACCTTATTAAGGAATGTGTCTTTTTCTAATATAAATTGTATGCTCCTTTTATTCAACATAAAAAAAATACACAAGAGTTGTTCCTTCTCATTTAGCCAATACTTGTGAGATGCCTAAATGCCAAAAAATGAAAAATAAAAACAATTACAAAAAAAAATATTGTGAATTATTTCATGTGCAAGTAATGAAACTGTAAGACAAACCTCGTGAACAGAGGCAGCATCTTGGTTGAGTCCTTTGCTACCCTGTTGGGAGTAAACAGAGCAAAGTCTCTGACTCTCATTTGGGACCTTTCTTGCTTGAAATATTGTCACATTATTATCGTGAACTCCTTCTGAAACGGATATGCATATACCCATTATTCCACTTGTTCAGCAATTTTGTTGTTAGAGTGAAATTAATCCACCCAAATATATATAGCAAATAGTTTCTGATAATAAAATATATAAAGATGCAAGTGTGGCTACCAGACTTACCAGTGGAGTGAAGTATACTTTAATACTTAAATACAATTTGATTTTCTATCGATGGTTAGTTGTTAAGGCCGTCCCAATACTAGCCTTTAGGGCCATTTTTAGTATATATCTATTATTATTTTAAACCATGTTTTTATTTTATAATAATTCTGACGTTAATATTTTAAACCATGCTATATTATCATTCATATATAATTGTGACATAAATATTGTTGTATGATCCTATGAGTAGAGCCTAATACAATATATTTAGTTAGTGACATAAATAGAAAGATTCTATATTTAGTGTGTGATTCATGCACGAATATTGTTGTAACAATAAGTCATTATTAAAATATTGGTATGAAAGATTTATTGTTAATAATAATAATAATTAATTTCCATTGAAGACAATAAACTTATACAAAATAAATATTTTTTTAATATATTTTATTTTATATTCAAAATCAGAATTCGAACTCTTTTCAAAATTTAGATTAAAAATCATAAACCGTCAACCGTTATCAGTTATAAGCAACTAAGAGTGCGTCAAAAGCAGTAAAAAAAATAGCCTCGTAAAAAAAATCATGAACAGTTGGCCACAAAACAAAAAGAAAGTTAGGATCGTCGTCTCCACTGAAAAAAAAAAATATGATATTCACAATTTCAACGATAAATCTTTCTGAGGAATTTATTTTTCTTCTGGATATTCTAAAGACTTTGTATCACCG
Source organism: Glycine tomentella (assembly GCA_007407185.1). Classification (NCBI taxonomy): domain Eukaryota; kingdom Viridiplantae; phylum Streptophyta; class Magnoliopsida; order Fabales; family Fabaceae; genus Glycine; species Glycine tomentella. The sequence continues at coordinate 2,073,799 of PYAF01000241.1, forward strand.
CCGAAGGCATTGGTTAATGGATTTTTTTAATTGGATTGTTGAATATTTTTTTTCCAAGTGTATATATATTTTATTTGTGTGGCCTTGTTAACAAGCTTGCATACATATGAGATCAGGTCATATGTCTAGTAAAGTATATTAAAGACTAATCAACACTTATACTTTAAGTCAAAAATTAATTAAGCTTTTATATATACACAATTAACTAAAAAATTTCTATAATTCTTAAATAATTTAAACAATTCTTATTGTTTAGGTTTTCTTCTCATTTATAATAACATATTGAGAATATAATATTAACTATTTTGCATAATTTAAAAATTATAAAGGCATGCATAAAAGATTTTGAATGGAAATATTAAATCAAATTCTGAGCCGAATTATCAAATCAAATGAATAATATAACTAAGAATAAAACAGCATTTTGAAAGCTTAAAACTAACATTACAGGTTACTTAATCACATCGTGTCTCCCCCACAGATTCAAGAATTTATTTAATTTAAAACTAGGAAGACCGATTCTCGAAATGTATATAAAAAAGCTTCTAGGGATGGAATTCCGTAACTATGCCAAATATAAAAATCAACAACACATTTTTACTTTATTTTTGAAAGTAAACAACACAATATCCATTTTTTTGAAAGTGAACAACACAAATATAAAAATCAACAACACAAAGTCAGTTGGTGATTCGAGCTCTATATTAGTGGGTTCTACTACTCCACTAAGTATCCATTGTAAGCCCATAACAAGGTGGTCGAAACATCGAAACCAATTGAGGATTTTGAAATTTTTTGGAGGAAGAAGGTGAATAGTTTTTCATAAAATTGTATGTAAAATTATTTGATGGCGGTTGAAACATAGGAAAATAAGGTCGTTTTTTGAGAATTTTGACCGACAAAGATTTCTATGTAACTCTAATCAACAAAGCAATTGACTAGCAAATAGATTGTGCAAGTTATGAACAAATGAAGCACAATTTTATAGCATTTTGTTGTTCAATGAGTGCAATGGTAAAAAATTTAACTTCTGATGCATTGTACATAGTAGGAAATGGTATTATTCCATCTACAAACAATAGCAAACTGTAAAAAAATAAAACTTCTAAACAAAGGTCATTTCATTGTCTTTTCAATTTTTTGGTTAAAAAAAAAAAAAAAACAATCTCTTCATTTTTATATCCCGTAAAAAAATCTATTGATTTTTACTCTCACAAAAATGCTCCTTTCTTTACAAAAAGAATTAATATCAATTTTGGTTCATTAAATTTTATTTTTATTTCGTTTTAATACATTAAATTTTAAATGTTACACTTTCATTAAATTTTAAATTTTAAAATTATCAATTTAAATAATAACGACTAACAATTGTCATTACGTGTTTTTATTATAAAAAAGGAAAACAAGTAAAGATTAGTGTTAAAAGTCATTTATCTTTCCTGTTCTTGCTTCAAACAAGCAGAGAGAGAGAGAGAGAGAGGTGGCCTCGTTGTTGTACCATAACAGTTGCAAAGAAAGAAAAAAAAAAAAAAAAAAAAACACTGGCTAGCTTGAGAATGGAAAATAATAAAAGAAAAACGGATATAGCATTAGATACAAGTTGCAGCCAACAAGTTACAGGAGAACTATTAATTGTATGATCATAATTGATATCCCACAACATCTAAGTCTTTCCAGAAGCTTGTTTGGTTCGTGAAGAGAGAGGTAAAATGGATCCGTGAAAGAAGAAGCAAGCATTGATTTTTCAGTTTTGCTTCTGGATTTGCTTGTTTAATTGGGATTAATTTCCAAGTTTGATTTTGGGTTTTTAATCATTCATTTTTAGATTTCATTGTGGGACTAAACTATCAATTGATTCTGATTTTTAATTTTGGGGTTTTTAATCATTGAATTTTACTTCTGATTGTGTTTACATGATATTTTAATTCTGCTCTTTGCATGATTTGGGCTTTTTTTCCCTGATCGAAAGCAACTATTTTCTCCCTCCTTTTTCTATGACTTTTATGGGGAAATTTTTTTATTTTATTCGTGAGACGATCTGTTCTCCACGTTGGCAATCCCTGAAGCGCACTCCAATACAAGCTTGAGGCAAGAGTCAACTATATATTTTATTTTTTGTCTATATTTCTGAATTCTGATTGGCTTTAATATGATAACTCTTCTTGACGTATTTTAGCACATCTCTGTTTTTATTATAGGGATTTGTGTTAGTACTACTTTCTTCATTTTTTATCATCTTTTGAGACAAATTATTTTTTTCTATTTATCTTATCTTTTTACTAAATAATTAAGTTGCTGTATAAATTCATCTCTAATAGATGAATCTTCTAATTTTTCTGTTAGAGATATTAAGGTAGTAATGTTCTCTTGTTAACATATTTATAATTTTACAATCTTTACCGGTACACATATATGTTTCTAAACAATTTTTTTCTGTAAAAAATCTATTGTTAAAAAATTTGGAAGGAAATTCTTTTTTCCTTTAATATGCTCTATATCAAAATCAAAACATGAAAGTAATGTTTGTCATTTAACAAAGATATGTTTTGAAAATAGATTTTTAACATTTTTTTGTAAAACTCAAGGAGCTACAAAAAATGGATATATTCCCTCAATATTCTCCAACAAAATCACAAGTATTAAATGTATTAATTAGATAGATAATTCCTTTTAAAATAGATAAAGAATAAATTAGAGAAGATTTTAATGGAGAAAATAATAAAAATATAAGAAATTGGTTTTTTAAACATATAGTAAAAGACAAACTGAAGAATTTACGCAAGAATATTATAAATATCTAGAAGAAATAGAAATAAACATATTATTTTTTGATTGGTTTTTCCATAAAAAAGAAAAACAAATTTATCCAATAATTAATAAAAATATAAAATGGAAAACTATGGATAATAAAATCTTAGAATATGAATATCCACTCCAACGGTTATATTTGTTGTACTTTGCATTTTTTTTATTAGTCAATGTTAAAAAAGTTGTTGTGTGCATATTATTTTTTTGCATTTGTTTAAAGTTGTTTTTTTTTTTTGCATGTGCAACCCACATTTGTTGACGGTCAGTGGAACTCTTTAATTTGATTTATGTGATATTTATTGTTGGAACTCTTTATCTTCTTTCCAAATTTGTTGAATCACTTTGATTTTTAATGGCATTGTTGGACTGTGTTGAGAATAACGAAAATAACGATTTTTATGACAAAATAATTATTTTTTAATGGTATGAAACAGTTCCTTATATAAGGAATGGACCGTGTGCTTTTGAAATGTGTTGTGCCACGTGAGTTTGCTCCAACATCAAAGAACGCATAAGAACCGGTTGCTTAGCTTAAAAAACCCATCAAGGAATTTGCATTGAAAATGCTCTTAGAATACAAATATCATATCTAAAAGTAGAAGCATCACCTTATAAAAATATTACAGGATATAATAGGTCTATAAAAAAAAAGATATTAAAAAGTTAGATCAACAATTAAATTATTCTGGTAAATATATATGACTGCTAATGTTGATCTTAGTTGGAATGCCTCAGCGGCTAATACACAAATATTTAAGAATTTAAGGTTATAAAAACCTTTTTATCTATATAAGATTAAAAAAAACACCAATTTAGAGACTGTCTCGTGAATCAGTAAATTCAATTAAAGAGAATATTTATCAGTAAAATTATTCATTAAATAATTTACTTATTTTTTATTTATTTTCCAACATCATATAATCAATCACATGTTACAAAAATAAGTTTCATTTCTTTGAAGATATTGTTTTTTCATATCTTATTATTTAGAGTGATCTCATAGGAATTAAACAATTTAATGTCATATAAATAATCTTTTTATCCGGCGTCATCTAACTTATCGCATGTTACAAAATAAGATAACTTTCCTTTAAAAATATTAATTTTACATAGTTTATTTTTTAGAGTGATTTTACAGTAATCTCATAGG
>PYAF01000241.1:2086914-2102765 GCA_007407185.1 Glycine tomentella
ATGAATATGAGATTATCACATACAATCACATCATAAAATCAAACCTCAATCACATCATAAAATCAAACCTTCTTTTTATATATAAAGATAGAATAGATTACAACAATCTTAATCTTTCTTATAAGAGAAATACAGTGCAATATTTTGTTAATAATTAAGGGAAATAGTGTAATAATATAAGAAACATTTGCGTAACATTTTTTAAGTAATTATTAAGATATTATTATAAGGATGGAAGAAACAGAAAAAAAAAATTATGTAATTTCACAATTTCAAAAATAATTAATATAATTTACTTTATATATAAATACACATATATTTACATTCTGTCCCATCTTATATTTTTTATTTTTTTCTTTATTTGTCTTTCCATCACATTTGTGTTTCCAATCTCTTGTACTCCTTTCTTTCTACCTTTTTCTTCCTCCCACCTAGTACACCTCACTCAGGTGTATGTTTACCAGTGCTCTTCTGAAATAGACTCCAAGAAATGAAAATTCAGTTGTCATTTTTTTTTCTTCTTTTGGTTGTTAGCATATTACATATACTATTGCCACCTGGATTATAAAGAAGCCGTTATTAATATCAGTGCATTAATATATTCATTTTCACTTTCATTTATTTTTCCTCATTTTTTTCTTTATTTGCCATCACATACTTACTATATCTCCATTTTTCTCTCTATTCCATCCATTTATTTACCCAAAAACGGGTGTAAAGAACCCTATCTCGGGAATCTATGCTTATGTATGCCATTACATGTTATTTCAAAATCAATTTTGTAAATTCAATATCATCTAAAATTGGTCTTAAAACCGCTCACCAAAAAATATAACCAGATAGCTTACTGTTCGGCCAAACACATAAACGTGTACCTTTGCACAAAATTGTAGGCAACTATATATTGCATAGGATCTTGTTAACCCTTATTTATATACAATGCAATTATTTCTCTTTCAATAAAAAGATTTCTACTAGTGGCGCATTTGCCTACTGCATATTCTATTTTGTTACCTACTAGTACTTGGTTGGCTTTTCCATTTCATGCTACGTCGTTGCTTTATTTTCACGGAAGTCAAGTATCAGGAAAACTCAGGAATTAAATTAAGACAGAATAAAGTGTAATGCATCCATCTCAACACAGCCAAGCTATGTAAATGCGTCAATACAACAATATAAACTACAATAAAATTATAACAGACAATTCAGAAAGATCCAAATTTGACAAACTATACTAAATCAACTCTGAGGTGACGTTTTAGCAACACTTGCCTGTTGAACAGCCTGTGCAGGTGCTCCATCATAGGTTCCACGAGTATTCCCACCTGCATTACCATCGCTGGAATATACTGGAGGCTGAGCGTAACCACCAGCACTGTAAGAACTGTTGCTATACGATGGAGGAGCCTGGCCATAACCAGGTTGACCACCTGCTGGGACACCACCATATGATGGCGGAACATATCCCGGCTGCACTGCACCACCGTAACCAGATGGTGGAGCTTTTTGAGAACCTGATTCTGGTTGGGCATATCCTCCAGAAGACGGGGGCTGGGAAGGGGGATATCCAGATTGCAAATGACCAGATTGACCATAGCCTCCTGCTGTGTTAGGTGATTGGGATTGTCCATACGCAGGAGGTGTGCCACTAGGCTTTTGGGTCTGAGGGGGTCCATAGCCAGATCCATAACCAGATTGTGCTGGAGGTTGATTACCATAAGCTGATGGTTGGGAGGTTGGGGGCAAACCATAACCTGGCTGAGCTTGTGGTGGATAGTTGGCAGCATTTGGGCTAGGTTGTTGGTTGGTAGCATAACCTTGAATTGGAGGCTGGGCAGGTGGAGCTTGGGTTGAATCCCCCTGGGATCCATAGTTGGCAGTGTGGCCCTCTTGAGCTGGGTTGCTACCATAGCTGGGGGCTGAGCTATAACCTTGCTGCTGATCATATGATGGTGGCTGACCATACCCTAATTGCGGTGGCGCATGATATCCACCATAGCCATCCTGAGCATAGCCCTGTCCCGGTTGGTTATAACCTGAGGAAGGTGGCTGGCTGTAATTGTAAGCAGTCCCATCAGATGGAGGTGCAGGATTTTGCTGCTGCTGTTGACTATAGTAATCATAACCTGCATGGGCTGACTGCTGCTGTGGGGCAGTGGACTGATCCCAGTTGGTGGCAGAATATCCACCAGATGACTGGGGAGGATAGCCTGCATATTGTTGCTGAGGCATGTTATACTGGGGTGGACCAGAGTATGCTCCTGGCTGCACATAGCCATAACCAGATTGTTGCATAGGAGCAGCAGGGGGACCCCAGCTAGTGGGTGGCCGAGCTTGGTAACCTTGCTGAGAATAACCACCAGACATCGCTGGATTTCTAGGACGATTCTGCAAAAAGAAAAATTGTAACCACAAATAAAAAACAAGTGAACTCACCCAAGATGACAGTACATACAACAGCAACATATACACAAACAAATAGACAACTAAAACATACATCACTAAAAGTCAACATATAAATAACACAAGATGAAGGATATATGATACATTAACATATAAATAACACAAGATGAAGGGTACGTTACATTAACATATTCCATACAGCATCAGAAAGGAGTATAAAGGCCTACATACCGTACTGGTTCGAGAAATAACCGAGTTACTCCAGCAGAAGCACACCCTCCCTATTCGAAACGAATGGGTACAAAAAGAAAAAGCACAAAAAATAGAAGCAAGAAGGATATGATCTTCGTTGCCTCAAAAGGCAATCCACTATATAGTATCTCAAAATATCAAAAGCTTGTATCCCAATTATTACATTATTATAAATCATCCACTGTAATTAAACAAGCTAAATTTACGGACTAACACAATAACAGAAGTAGGAGCATCCATAAATCCAAGTTATACAAACCGTCTAGACAATTTCTCTTGGCTCCAGGTAAATCGAAAAATGTCCTCTCAACCTTCCCCCTCCACCCAATCTTAGAGATCAACCTTAAAAGAACCATCAATAAAAAAGACAAATACCCAACTATTTGAACTGAAAGGGAATCAAAGGAGAAAGACAAGTGGGGGTACAAAAATTTGCCGACAAATATTTTTAACAGAATAAAAACAAACAATACACAATAATTTGCTGAAATAGAAGACTGAAATGGACAGAAATTACAGGATTGGTAAAAAAAATTAAGAGCTTCAGAACAGAAAGTTACAGGTTATCATGCCAAACAAAAGTCCAGCACAAGACACAAGGATAAAACTATATTTCAATCTCAAATATACAACAGTTCTTTCAACCAATGAATTGGAAAGGACAAATAGCATTGTCTACAATGATTTCAATAAGAGAATATGATAATTGTTAGTTGAAACAACTAGAAGACTATACAAAAAGGACAGGAAAAATAATGTAAAGGGAAAAAATGTTAAGAGCTTTACAATGGAGAAGTTTCAGGTTATTATCCAAATGCAAGTCCAGCATAAGACAAGATGACACACAACCTTTTGAAAAGCAAACTGAAAGGCACAAATGGCATTGTCTAAAAGGATATCAATGTGACAATTCAAATCCAATTCAACTATGACAAGGTATATACAATAATAGGAGACTTATTTCCCTCTAATAAATATCAAAAGAGGTTTAGAACCATACCATTGCAAGCTGAGAGAACACCAACAAAGGGATTCCATGTTGGTGTCACTAATGGTCCAATACAAACTAACCCTACATAAGTCCCAATAACAAGATCAGTCATATAGGATACAACAATTCAAAGATATAGACCATGGTTGAACAGGCTATGATCCCAATGAGTATCCACTACGACAACTATATGGCATTAAGGTAACCTTGATGTCCCCAAGAATCTAAAGCACAGCACAAGCCTAGGAGCAAAACTTAACCATAGTTAAAAACAGTCTGTGCAATAGATTGGTATATTGGACTATAAAATTAAGCTGTCCGTTCCAAAAATATATATCTTGACTATCCTCCTCAATCAATTTTATGAACATATATATATATAAGTAGTGAGTACCAATGTAGTTAAGTATTTTGCAGAAGCCTACACACACACACACACACGCACACACACAAGAGTTAGTAAGTAATAAGAACTAGACAGGCCCTGGAAGTTTAAGGCAGTACTCATAAACCTGGACCAAGCCAAATGCATGATACTACAGTATCCATGTAACAATTAAACGAGATACAGTCAGATTTTAATGCAAAAGAAGTACAACTGTACTACAGTGGCTCATTTCCATAATCAGGTTTCAACCTACAAAAGAATGCAAATATGCTGAAGAAATTTAGCAGTAAAACACATTGACAAATCAAGACCCAATTGCCAAGTCAATAGAATGTTACGCATTCTATCAATCAATAAGCAAATATCCAGACATAAATTCATCTAGTTTCATCAAACTCAACCATTTTGCATGAGTTTAAACATGCAGATATAGAAAATACCGAAAAAAAACATGTAAATATAGAAATAACATGGTGCAGATCAAAACAAAACAAATAAACCAAACTAGACTTGGCATAAGGCAAGCAAAACAAGCTATACCAAAGCCAAATCCAACAAAACGAGAGGGGTACTGAACATACCTCGCCACTTATGACTTGGTTAACCATTTGTTTTGCAGACTCAATTTGTTCAGGGGTCCCTTCAATTTTTAATGTTCTTTCAGTAGATGTGTCACCTGGTGGAAGATGAAGAGGAATCACCTGAAAAGGCAAACAATACATTATGAACAACAATAATACATGGGAAGTCAACAACATAGTGTGTCTGTTTTTCAGTTCAACACCCCTCCCCCCAAACAGACGTTCAAGGAGAAGTAACAATTTCTTACTTCTTACAAAATGGTGCTTCGGGATGTGTGCCCAGAGAATGAATCGGTAAAATAAACATAACAATAGTAATAACAAATTAATGGAAAAGCCATATGAAAATAATTATCAAAGGTACACTGAAATGAAGACAATAATATTTAAGAGGGAAACCTGAATTCTTGCTCCAGTTGAAGCTTGCATGTTCTTTATTGTTTCTCCTCCTTTACCAATTACAAGACCAACCTGCAGAAAATAACCGTAAAACATCCCAGCAAAAACAAACCCAAAGAATTCAAGCACTAAATACATCACATAAATCATATGTATACACACAACCCCTTTACACACCTTGTTATTCGGGATCTTCGACACATACTCATCAGACCCAGCTTGCCCAGCCACTCGTCGAGCAATAATGCCAGAACCTCCAGTTTCAGCCTATTAAAAATACCATGTTAAAAGCAAATTCTTTCTTAAAAATCCGCTTCAACCATAATGGCTTTTCTAATGTGTGCCCATGTGCAAGTAATAAGAAGTCAACAACAAAAAAAAAAAAACGTGGAAACAAACTATTTATCATGTCAAAATCACAAAAGCCATTCAACCCTTAACTTTTTCAAGTAATTTAAGGCATTCAATAAGCTGCAATAACACTATCACACAATACAATACCCCTAAATAATCCAAGACGTTGAAGAGAAAATCAATAATTAATATTAGCAAGGTTTTAGAAATCGATCCACAGCCACAATGCTGGCAGCAGCATCAAGGTTTTTTGAGTCCTGCAACCGCAATTGTGGCTGCACCATCCACAATTGTCTTCAATTTGCCACAATATCAAGGAACACAACAAAACCACCACTATGACCACGGTTAGGTGCACATACATTATAAAATCATGAATGTGTTGAATTATCAACCATTGATTTTCTCATCAAAATCCAAATTACCAAACCATACCACAACAAGGAAAAACAACAGGGTAATACCTCGGCAAGAACTTCGTTGATAAGCTTCTCAGCAGTGGCAATAGCATCAGAAGAACCCATAAGCTCGACAGTCCTAGTAGCCGAATTCGGATCAGCATCCATATCACGAGTAACTTGAATTTTGGCACCAGACTGCAGCTGAAGGTACTTGATGGTCTCACCACCCTTTCCAATGATAACACCAACCCTCCCATTGGGGATATCAATCTTCTTGCTCGCACTGCCGCCCTGGTGCGAATACGATACCGCTGACGGCGAAATCGACGGTACCGAATACGGACCATTCACATCTGCAAATGAGCAACAAAACCCTAACTATGCATGTACATAACTAGTATTCAAAATTAAGTACTTGTTTTATAAAAGCTAGTGGAAATAAGTGATTATTTGAGGAATAAAACCCTGACCGATGGAGTCGAAGGAGGAGCCGTTGTTGTCGTGCTTGGGGCGTTTGGTGGGGTCGATGGGAGGGGCGCCGCTGAGGAGGCGAGCAGCGACTTCTTGGGCGCGCTGTTTGGCGAGCTCGAAGTCGGAGGCGGCGGAGGAGGGAGGAGGGACGCTGTTGTAGGAGGGGGGTGGCGGCGCCGCCGGGACGGGGCCGTCGGAGAATCCGGTGGGGCGTTCGTCGTTGTACTTCCGCTTGAGGGAGGGTGGGGTGGGGATGCTGTCGGGGTTCGCCGAATATTGAGATTCGTCGGCCATGGGGATCGGGTTGAGGAAGAAACCCTAATGGGAGAGAGGAGAGAGAGAGAGAGAGTATTGAAATCGAAAACCCACTCACTCTACTCGTTTAGCTTCTGCTGCACTTGACGTGTCCTGGCCTTTTATAGTGGATAATAATACTAAAAAATTCGTCTCACTTAATATTAATATATTATTAATTTTTAGATAAATAATAATATATTATTATTATTTTGGGTTCTGGTCAGATATGTATTAGATAAAGATTATGTTTATAGTGTATGACTATTACTTACCTACACAAATTTACTCAATGTGATAATCAAAATATTATCTTATTAATGATTTAATTGTAATTTTGGTTTGAAATTTTTTTATTGTTAGAACTTGTATGATTTTAATTTCTTAGCCATATTTGAGTGGGTTTTTTTTTATTTTATGTCTTAAAATTTTAAGAATTAAAACTAGATTTAATATTAGTTTCAAATTTTTTCTGTTTTTATTTCACATTGTATTAGACAATAAAACTATTGTCAAGTAGATGCATTGATGTTAGGAGGGTGTCCGACAGGACTAATAAATGTTGGAGGTGTTCATGACTCGTGTTCATTGATTTTGATTTGGTTTGAAATGAATTTTTAACAAATTTGAATTTAAGAAAATAAATCCAATATTTTTAAACATATTTAGGTTGTTTGGTACCTTTAATTTGTCTCAATCAGATCTAAAATCATTTAAATAATTATGTATTAATACTACAAGTTTTTTTAAGACAAAATTTTATTACAGATAATTGACAACACAAGATGTGTTACAAGCTCTAACAACCAATCAGAGAGGGCAAATTTTAATAAATAATATAAATTAATAAAATATTTTAAAATTTGGGAATGTTTGAAAAATATTTTGAAATATGGGATTGTCAAACACGTCTAATTTAGGCATGTTTAAACATGTTCAATTTGGGCATGACCACTTTCGTCACTGACACTTTTTGCGACAGAATATTGTGGTTAGCGACCACTTATTTTAAAAAATGTATGCAAACACATAAATTGAAAGTGAATAAAAACTACTCAATTTCTAAATGTTTGGCCTTCATAGAATTTGAAAGTGAATCTTTTCATAAGCCCCACATAAATTGTTCATATGAAATTATCTTGGAGAGCTTATAAAAATAAGCTGAAAAATACTTCATCCGAATTTAAATATAAGCTAAAAAACGAATCATACCCATCAAAAAAATAATTTAACATTATTTAATTTTGATAGTCTCAATAAAAAGGTTATTTTACTTACTAAAGTACCTTCTACATTGATTACATATGACCAAAAAAAAAGATTGTTGAAAATAAAACTCTAATTAAATGAAAGGTATTTTGGAGATATTATTATTAAATACAAGAAATTTAGTTAAATTTTGCTTATATTTTAGTTTAACACACATTGAATTTTTTTACTTATATTTCATTATGGAGGAAATAAAATTCTAATTAGATGAAGAATAACTTAGAGGTGATATCATTAAATATGAGAAAAGCAGTACACTCATGATATTAATAAAATATTTAACCACAAGGAATGGACAAAACTTAGATAAAATACATGTATCGTATAATATTGTTTGATACGTTATTGTTTTTCAATCATAATTAGATTTTGTCAAAATACATCAGCTTAATCCAACATTAACTCACCTACTAAATAAGATAACTCAACTCGACTCACCTCTTTATGAGTCTTAAAAATATTGGCACGAACAATCCCATTACATGTTGGTGTGTTAAACGGGTTAACCCATCTATTTTAAAAAAAATTAAAAACAAATTTCAACAAAAATCAATTTTCTTTATAAAAAATTGTAATTACATTTGCTTGTAAGTGCTTCTTTTAAGCTACTTATTATGTAAAAAAAATGCTTGATAAGAGAACCCCTTTGCACTAATTTATTTGACAATTGTGAAGTTTATTTATGGTGCTATAATGTTATTCTTTTTGTGCAATTGATTTTTTCTCTCTCTTCCTAGCTTCGTATTGTCTTGTTTGGCCTTCTTATTTTTAGTGTATCTTTCTTTGTGTCCTTTTCTAGTTTGTCTTTTAAAATTCCTTTTGATTGTTGTCTTTGTGGTTTTCCTTTCGTTCAGCAAATCCAGTGAGCAACTCTTGTGAGGATCGCTACAATTTTTATATATATAAAAAAACACTTTTGATTTTGAAACACAGTTGATCTTGTTAAGAACCTAAAGAGAACTTTGAATGCTAAAAGGCAAGAGCATTTACATTAAAATCAAAAGCCATTTTCTGAGTGAAAACCCGAGTTGTTATTTCTTGAGTGAAACACGTGAGTAGAGCGGTGAGTTCCTGTTCATATTTTCCTCATACTAATATATGATGGTTAGTGGTTCTAATACCCCTCCCACCCCTAGAGCTGATGCAATACAAGCTCGCCTAGATGAATTGACCAATCAATTTACTCAAATGTTAGAGCACAATCGAAGGATGGAGGAGAGGATGGATAGAAGAGAAAGACGTAGGTCTAGAACCTCCACTCAAAGGAGTGATAGTGGAGATGAAGGGATAAAGAGTCCAAGGAGGCATGAGGATAGGCGAATGAATGAAAGGAGGCATAGAGAAAATAATAGAGAAGAAAGACCTAGGAGGAGAAATGAGAGGGATGAAGGACTTGAGGAGATTAAAATTAAAATACCTAAATTTCAAGGAGGAATGACCCCGAAACTTATTTGGAGTGGGAGATGAAAATAGAGCAAAATTTTGACTGCAATAACTATAGAGAAGACAAAAAGGTGAAAGTGGCAGCCATAGAATTTACAGACTATGCCCTAATTTGGTGGGACCAATTATAAAAGGAGAGAAGGAGAATAGGAGATGAACCGATGAATACTTGGAGGGAGATGAAAGCAATGATGAGAAAAATATATGTTCCTCCCCATTACCATAGGGAGCTTCACAACAAGCTCCAAAGACCCACTCAAGGGAGTCTAAGTGTGGATGAGTATCATAAGGAGATGGAGGTTGCTATGGTACGAGCAAATGTTATTGAAGAACCGAAAGCTGTCATGGCGCTCTTCTTACATGGGCTCAATAGAGAGATACAAGATGTTGTGGAGCTACAACATTATGTCGAGCTTGGGGACTTAGTTCATAAATCGATCAAAGTTGAGCAACAACTCAAAAAGAGGTATTCTAACTGAAAACCTTCTTCAAGCTTCAACCATTCTTCTTGGAAAGATAGACAACCCAAAGAAGATCCACCCGCATGGGCAACGAAGGTAAAATCTCTAAAAACTCCAGTCCTTTGGTTTCTACTAATAACGCTTCTTCTTCTGTCACTCAAAAGCTAGGAACATCAAGTGTTTTAAGTGCTTGGACAATGGGCACATTGCCTCACAATGCCCCCAATAAGCGTGTAATGGTGTTAAGGGACAATAAGCACATTTCTTGTGACTCATGCCCCGAAAAAACAATTACAAGTGAAGAGGAAGATGATTGTGAAACTTATGCTCCGGAAGGTGACTTGTTAATGGTAAGGAGGCTCTTGGGAAACCAAATTGTGGTTGATGACCAAAGCCAGAGGGAAAACATCTTCCACACAAGATGTGTCATTCAAGGGCAAGTGTGCTCCTTAATTATAGATGGGGGAAGTTGCACCAACGTGGCAAGCACTCGCTTGGTTAACAAACTCAATCTTAATACCAAACATCATCGACCTCCATACAAGCTCCAATGGCTAAGTGAGAATGGTGAGTTGGTTGTTAATCAACAAGTGATGGTAAGTTTTTGCATTGGTAAGTACAAGGATGATGTTTTGTGTGATGTTGTGCCTATGGAGGTCGGCCATATCTTGCTTGGAAGGCCTTGGCAATTTGATAAGCATGTTATTCATGATGGTTTTACTAACAAGTTTTTTTCTCATGATTCTTGAAAAATAACACTTGTACCACTTTCTCCTAAAGAGGTGTGCCAACATCAAGTCGCTTTGAAAATAAAAAAAGAACAAGAAAAAAAGATTTCTAAAGCTAAACATGAAGAAGGTGATAAAAACCAAACTCTCGTGCTTGAGAGAAGCATAAAAAACTTATTTGTTAGGGAAAGTGATATCAAGAGGACATGTTTGGCAAAACAAAAAATGTCCATTGGTGTGTATAAGGATTTGTATTTGAATTCTAACTTTAACCCTCTTCCTAGTGTTGTTAATCCTCTCTTGCAGGAATTTGAAGATGTGTTTCCAAAGAGTGTCCCACCTGGTTTACCTCCATTAAGGGGGATTGAACACCAAATGGATTTTGTGTCGGGGGCCTCTTTGTCCAATAGACCCGCTTATCGGTCCAACTCTCATGAGACACAAGAGTTACAAAAACAAGTTGAGGAGTTGCTGCAAAAAGGGTTTGTGGTAAGTTCCAAAGGAGTCCAAGTGGATGAAGAAAAGATATAAGCTATTAGAGAATAGTCTACCCTCAAATCTGTGATTAAGCTCCATGAAAAGTAAATGCACAAATTGAGAAAAACATGGAGCAATATACTAAACAAGCAAATAAAGGAAGAAGAAAAGTTGTTTATGAACCCGGAGATTGGGTTTGGCTCCGTATGAGAAAAGAAAGGTTTTCTACCCAAAGAAAATCAAAACTTTTGCCTAGACGAGATGGACCCTTTCAAATCTTGGAGAGGATCAATGACAAGGCATACAAAGTTGCTCTCCACATGAGTTTGGGGTAAGCACCACATTTAATGTTGCTGACCTAAATCCTTTTGATGTAGGTGATGAAGATCTGAATTCGAGGACGAATTCTTTTAAAGAAGAGGAGCATGATGAGGACAAAAGATCAATGAGTGAAGAGCTTAGATATCTCCAATGTTTTGAACATAACTTGAGTTCTAAATGTTCGTTTTAGGCATTATTTGATGCGTTTGAAAGCTCTAAAGATTTCCTACAAGTCGTATTTCTAATCTCAAGTCCTAATTTTACATCTACGAAGATGAAAATGGGACATGAAGTTCAGCACGAATTAGATTTTTTTAGTATAAAATTTATGTGACTGGAGTCCCACATTGGAAAGAAATAGGATAGAGACACCATTTGTTGGCTATAAATAGTCATTCATTTGTCTTATATACTCACCTTTGAATTAAATAAAAACTTTACACTTTTAAAAGTGTGTGAGAGGAAGTTCCTCTTGGATTCTTGATTGGACCAAACATTAGTTCTTATCAAAGGTTTTTATAATCTTTATGACGAATCCCCACGGGACTTATCACTTTTCATAACGTGTGACGTCTTCTTCCATTTCTTGTCTTTCCCGTCTTTTTATTTTTATTCTATTTTCTTTAACATCTTGGTCATGTTAAATTTGTTATTTTGCTCTGCACTTTTCTTTATATTGTCTTTATCTTTATTTCTCTTCGTCAAACACTTGACGTGCACCTTTTTCTTATGTTTTACAAGAAGTCTTTTCAAGGACGATCCGTAAAAACAATGAACCCCGAATTGGTTCATATCAAGGTAGTTACTTTTCCTTCCTTTTCTTTTATGAAAAATACATTTCTTAATTCTTTAAGAGTGTTTTTTTTTTCTAAATGTGTTTGACTTAACTTCTCTTTTTAATGAGAAGAAAAACATTATAAAAAAGGATAAAACACTACCTCAATCAAATTTACATGACTAAAAATATATTCATTCTTTTTTTTCTTTCTTGATATGATTGCTACACAATATAGTGGTAGAAACACAATAAAACCTGTCATTGAGCCAAAATTCAAACATCACATGCTATCCATAAACTTATATAGGTGGCCCTCACTCTGCATCATCTCATGCAAGGTTTTCTTCTTTTAATTTCAGCAGAAAACAAACAAAATTCACAAAGCACTTGCTACAGATCACACCCCTTATGGGAATACAAATTCAGGCATGTTGTTGTTGGGAATATTGTTTGAAACTTGAACCAATTGCCCCTAATGTTTGCTTGGTTGAATAGGTTGAAAATAGGAGGTGAAGATTTTAACATGAAAAACAATACACATTTGATTGATATGACAAAAACATAAAGAGGAGGGAAAT
Organism: Glycine tomentella; assembly: GCA_007407185.1. NCBI lineage: Eukaryota > Viridiplantae > Streptophyta > Magnoliopsida > Fabales > Fabaceae > Glycine > Glycine tomentella. The sequence goes on from PYAF01000241.1 coordinate 2,099,504, forward strand.
TGTTTTTATTTTCCAACTTCTCACTATCCACATGCTCAATCAAACAAACCTCAAGCATCAAATCAAGTCAGTGTTTATACACATGAATAGTGATATCCTTGCTCCTAATATTTTAAAATGTTCCTCATATTCTTGGCATAAACCCTTAATAATCTCCACAAATGAACATAAAAAGCATATCACATCAATTTTGAAGCTCAAATGAAGAAAGATAATTACCGTCACCACCACAGCGCTCACAAGGCACCAGATCACCCCACAAAACCCAATCACTCTTTGCCACCACATTTGTCCTCTGTCACAGTCTTGTCCTCTCTAGGGATTTGAGTGCTGCAGCTGCTGAGTGAATCCGATTGTAGCAAATAGAATCCCTTTTATATTCCAGAAAAAGAGAGAGAAGTTAGGGTTTGACAAAGTTGGGTTTTCTATAAAAGAAATAATAGGGAAAATGCAAAAGAGAGGATCAAAAGCTTTTGGATCAGTTTATTTTTTCCAACCGCTACCTGAGGAGGTCGAAAACGACATCGAAGCCGGTGAATGGAATGTCTCCGTTGAGAGCTTTTGAATGATAAAGAAGAAAAACAGAGAATGAAAATGAGGGATAGAGAAATGAGAGGTAGTGTTTACAGCTTACTGTGAAGTGGCTCGTCATGTGGTGTCGCCGATGGGTTTTGATTTCTTTGGCAGAACGAAGAAGAAAGATAGGAAAAGTGTGTGTATGAGAGAAGTAGTTTGGTTGAGAAAAGAAAGAGAGAGAGAGAGGTAACGTGTTGTGAGGACTGAGGAATGTATTTTGAATTCTAGAAAACTCTGTATTGAGCACTCTTTCGCGCTTGTGGGAAAGATTTTTTCAAAAAATTGAGTTTTGAATTTCAAATGAGGTGAGGGAGTCCATTAAAGCAAAGGGAGGTTGAGAGTTTGACACGTTCATGAAGGAGCTGAGGATGGATGTGAGGGTGACAGGTGGCAAAAAAATGTTCTTTTATTATAGTAGATAGATCTTTACGGATAGTTGATCGTTATTCAATAACAATTTTTATACATTTATGATTTTTTTCTATCTCTGTTGTCCATCAATCCACTCGACTTACCTCTCTTCCATATTCTCACTTCTACAGAAATTCAATGTAAAAAAATATTTCATATATAAATAACATTACTCTAACAAGCAAGCATCTATGAGACCATGGGAACAAAAGGAAAAAACAACCCTTAGTATATCATGGTTAACAAAATTCATTGTGGCACTGACTCAAAGAAAATTAAGACAAAACATGCATGGAAATAGATTAACATTTTTGGAACGAACTTTGAAGCCACAATGCATGCACAGATAAACATAAAAAGTGTTGTGAGAATTTCAAACAAAACATTAATTAGTTATCATAATCAAAAAGTGAAAGGAACGTCCAAAATAGTGCTAGCCTCCAAAACTGCATTTTTCTTCTCCAAAATCACATAAGCGTCTTATGTGGATATGCACTTTAAGCAAACCAAGTACTTGAGCTGCTTCATGGGGTTGTTGTGCGTTTCTTCTTCTTCATCATCATCTTCTTCTTCTGCGTTGTTCTGTTTGCGCTTGAGGGAGAGCTTCATGTCAATGTTCACTGAACTTTACATTCTGATTCCTCAACCATTAGTAATAATATTTGTGTTGTTTTCGTTCCATTATTCGATCTATATATATTAGAGCATTGGAAGATGTTTGGCCACCACCATAGCTTTCGCTTGCGCTTCTCAATCAATGTGTTTGGATACAAGATTAAAAGTGTTTTTGAGAGCTTCTCCACTAGAAAAAATTCTATATTTCTATTAAAAAAAACTCTCAAAACCACTTATGACTTATCCAAACAGATTAATTGAGTACACGCGTGATATGATTTGTATCCAAACAAGTTAGTTGAGTACACTTATATCACTTAAAATCTTTTTAAAACCAAAACTTTTCTTCCAACCAAGATCACCCTTGGAATACAAGTAATGCCAGAAAATATGTGTTGTTGATAATTTCTTGATTATCTAAAAGCAAACAATGAGAAATGAACAGAAATTAGAATAAAAGACTCAACGATCTACGATAGAGTGTTGATTTTTATTTGTTGAAGTATTGTTTTTTTAATGTAAAAAACTTGGATAAAGTGAAAAGAGTAAAATTTGTTGGACTACAATTCTTGATTCGAAGATGTTAACCGGAGAAATTAAGATATATATATATATATATATATATATATAAAATAAAAGGCTGAAAATTAGTGGTGATAGTAAGTAATTAAAAACACATTTTTGTCGTATTTTACTGGATCAAACTTCAATGTCCCAGTTAAAAAAGATATATTAAAACTTGCATCTTCCCCGTCCCATACCATTTGAGCATATAATTCATATTCGTAAACATTAAGTATAAATTAAAAGACATACTTTTTATATATAATTAAAAGACATATGTGTGCAATTTTCATGTAGTATTATATAAATTATATACAAATTTTAAAAAATGGTTGAGAGCGTATTTCTCCGAAATTGGAAGACTCTCCTTTCTTTTCTTTTCTTATCATTCTGGCACTTCCTCTTCCTGCATGATCTATTCTTTAATTTTCACAAACACCAAAAATAAAATACTACTTGCTAGAAAAATATATAAAATGGTTGAAAGTAAAATTGATTAGATTTACATTCCATCCCACAAATACAGCAACTACGTATTCCTCCAAATTAAAGCATACCCATTACTCCCTGTATCACCATCTTATGGGCCAAAACAAAAAACGAAGCGATCCGTTTCAAAAAGATTCAATTCATTTCATGCCACGACTGTGACTAAACATGATGAGGTGTCTCATTTATTCCCATAGGTTTATCTAAATATCAACATAATATTAGTTTCTTTTTTTGACAAAAACATAATATTAGTATTATCTCAGAAATTCGATCAGAAGCTTTTAACTAATAAGAAATCTGAAAAAAACTTATCTGAAATGCTTCTTATCAACACACACATATATATAGCTTAATTAGCATAGCGGCAAAGCCAAGAAATAGAACAAATTTGATTGACTTGGCACACTGGCTTGTTCACCTGGTCCACCACCAGAGGAAGTCCTTGCGCCTATTGATCTTCTTCTGCAGCTGGAGGAGGCCATATAGCAAAGCCTCTGCAGTTGGAGGACAACCTGGAATGTATATGTCAACAGGAACTATTCTGTCACATCCTCTAACAACAGCGTATGAATAATGGTAATATCCACCTCCATTAGCACAGCTT
>PYAF01000241.1:2109098-2159776 GCA_007407185.1 Glycine tomentella
TTATGAGTGGCCGGGATGGCCCAGATGGTTGTGATACCCTGATGACTTGTGTCATGGTGAGTGAGCCAGGGTGGAGGAGATGCCTCCAAGGACCCTGAGCTTACTGAGATGTTTATCTCACCCCGTGTGGGGCTTATGCTTTTCAGGTGATGCTTCTGGTAGAGAGGAGCGGTCTCAGGGCGGGAGGCCCCAGTAGAGACGGTACCTGCTTAGCCTCGGGCAGCAGAAGATGGCTTGGAGCTCGGCTCAGCTTTATTTGTATTTTGTTACCCCTGTAGAGGAAAGACATGTGTTTGCACATGTGTTTTGTGTTGTATATATTTTATATGTATGCCCTCGCGTGAGGAAGGATCCTCGGGATCAGAAAGCGCTCGGACGCTTAATCTTTTGTAAACACCTCGGGTGTCAGTTGATGTTGTACATAACCGCTTATGTTATATATGTGTATGCTTCCTCCTGCTTATATCTTTGAGATATGTGTGTTATCCGCCTAAGCTTATGATAAGTGAACTGGATCAGCAGGGGCGTGAATGGTTTATTTGCACTGAGATGTCTAAATCCATACATAATGTAATCAAGGAATATGGTTTTGAGTTATGCTTCCGTAAAATGTTTTAATTACTGTGATTAAGCGCTAATTCTGATATAATCATAATGATAATACACCGGGTGCACACGGGGTGTTACATTTTATGGTATCAGAGCGGTTTCTTGATGAATTCATTATGTATGGAAATTGTGTGTTGCTTATAACTGTTGGTTGAGATTAGCATGACTATTGCATGTGTGGACACTAGTTGTGAGCCTGACCAACTCACTGTTTGGTGTGCATGTGTAGTGTCATGATGAGATCCAGTGGGGCAACAAACGCTCAGCCTGATCCAGTGGCGGCTGCGTTGGCAGCTATGCAGCACGAGTTGGCTGCGAATAGGCAGATGCAGGAGGCTATGCAGCATGAGATGGCTGCTAACCGTGCGGTGAATGAAGCCTTGGTGAAGGCTAATCAGGAGATGATGGATGAGATGAACAAACAAACTATGAGGCTCAAACTATGCTTATTAATCAATATTATGCTTATTATTATGTTTATTTTTACTTATAATACTTACCCAAAATATGAGGCTCAAACAAATTAAAATATACAGTCATTAAATTAATCCTTACAAAAAAATGAGACTCAACTTGATTTTATTATTATCTAATATTGTTACAATAGAAATTTTATAACAACAACCAAATTATGTTTATTAATCAATATTATGCTTATTATTATATTTGTTTTAACTTATACTTGTTTTCCTACTTTTTAAATGTTTATTGTAATGTTATGCTTGTAATGATTAAAAAATAGAGAATATGAAGATTAAATTATATTTTGGGTAAAGAGCTGACAAATTCGTCCTTGAATGTGTAATGCGCTGACAAATCCGTTTCTGATATTAACGGTAACGGATGAAAATTAACAGAGGGATATATTTGTCACACTTTTTTCACTTTCAGGGACAAAAATTTGAATTTCCATCTTTCAGGGACAATTTTGTCACCGCATTACATATTCAGAGACGAAAATGACTATTTACCCTTAAATTAATATTTCTCACTAAATGAAGCTATACATATTGGGACTGAAAATAAATTTAAAGCTTAAAATAAAAATGTAGAAGGGCTTCATTTGTTGTGCATCCATATTCTCGAACATCTTTATGTATGAAAAATGAAAAGTATTTAATTTTAGTTATATGACAATTTACACTTTAATAAGTTAACGAAATTGCATCTTATACCTCTTCCTTCTTTGGCATTACATTAATACTCTCAATTCATATAACATTAACTATCAGAGGACTTTGATCCTCAAAAGAAGGGAAAAAAACAATCAGAGGAGATATGTGTTAATAAGAAGGAGGACACACACGGTTATGTTATTACTTTATTTATTGGCGTCCTAATAGTCAAGGTTGGTTTTGATGTTATATGGACGCTTCATTCAGAGTTTTCTCCTGTAGTCATACTAAATTACTAATCAGATGACTAGATACCAGTCTTAATTTTCTTAGTTCGATCCCTCTTTTACCCTTATTTGTTTATTTCTCAGCTTTACATTGGTCCAATTCTTGTGCTTTCTGGGGTGACCTCATTACAGTTTTCATGTTTTTTCTTCCTGATTGCTGATTGGTCTACATTCAGATACCCTTTTCAGGATGATGTTGGAGCCAGTTTTGCCAGTGACCTCTCTACTGGTCAGTACCGTGTCTTTTTGCTTTAATTTTCCTTAATCATAATTTGTAATTAAGGGCTTTAGTCAAAGCACCTTTTTCTCCAGAAATCTTTATTGGATCTCAAAAGTCAAAACTAAAAAGATTAAGTTTAAACAACTACAAGCCCACATAGCCTGCATGGCATATGTTTAATGGAGGCTGGTCATGTCTTGACGTCACTGTCATCCATAGAGGTTACTCATGTTAGCATGCAATAAAATCCAAAGGGTATTTTTTATTGGTATGCAAAATGCATTTTTTAATGCTCAAGCTTTGTTTATACGATAATTGATTGAAGACCAGGATTTGAAGTATTGATTATTGTTGGAAAATTATGACTTACATTTTGGAATTTTAAAACCTGTAAACTTTCAGTAAAATGATTTACTTAACTCATTATTCATGAATGGTTTATTAGTTATGATTTTCAGTATATTTTCTTTGAAAAGGGTTACTACTTGGTTAGCTACATTAATTATTCATTGCCATAATCTTCATGGTCATTGAATCCAATACTAGGCACCCTTCTTCTGTTGGTAATTTCAGCTTAGTTCTATGGAAATGACTTTATTACCTTTCCCCCTTCATCAAGTGTATTATGTATTACTTGTTTCTAATTTTTATTGTTACATTCAACAACTGACTATTTGTTTTACTACAGGGTTCTGAAAATGAAGTTCTTTTAAAAGAAGTCTTGTACAATTCTGTGATGATGATAGACTATTCATTCATTAATCCTTAGGCAGAATTTTTACTATATGCCAACAGCTTGAAAGATGTTGCTATAACTTGGTTGTTTGTTGCTGAGTTAGCAGTACAGTTTGCTAGGTATGAGAAAAGACTATTGTTGTAGCTGTGATAGATGAAGGGGTTTCTACTTTCTAGAATGTTTCACCTGACAAGTCTCATAATGTGGTTGCTGGTCACAGGGAAAAAGGTGATCATGTGAAAGCTATGTCTTACATAAATGCCTTCTGTAGATCCTGCATACCCATTCAATTGATCAACTGGGTTACTAATCAAAATTACCAAATGTTTCCACTCCCATAGCTCTTATAAGTGAGTTCCTCCGATTTTCTCTTGCAATTTTTTTTTCTTCTCATTGTACCATGAAGAGACTGTTATATATGGCTGGAAATGGCTGCACTCAATTTCAAATTTTATCAGTATCATTGGTGATAGAATTCGGATTATTGTTAACTGAAACAAGCTACCCATTTGTGTATGTTTTGTTTGTGAGATTTTTTTCTTTTTTGTTTTCTCTTGCATCTAATAGTTAGTGATTTTCATTATCAGAGTGGCTTTTAGTTGTTGAGGAACAAGGAATTGCAGTTTTTGCTGGTGAATCTGCCAAGCAGATAAACATCATGTTCAAAGCTAACTTTTTCACTTCAAGAACTGAGTGCTTGCTTCCAGTCTATGTAGCACGGATACGGCAAAAAAAGCTTTCTCAACGTATCAGACACCCGTTCGATATGGGTGCGCAAGAAAAACGGGATTTTACGTATCAGAAGGAGAAGGGGTATTTTTGTAAATAAAAAAATTGCACGCCCTAAATTGGTGCTCTGCTTCGATTTTGTGCTACACAGCTTACCTCTTCATTTGCTTCGTCCATTTTGTGCTCCTCCGCCACTGCTCGCCTGCTCCTACCATCGCTGTCGCTGCTCCTCTGCCGTTGGCCCGTCGCGATAGCTGCTCCTCCTCTATTGGTGTAGCTGCTCTTCCGCGTTCGCTGTCGTTGGCTTGCTGCTCCTTCGCCACGCTGTAGCTGCTCTTCCTCGTTCGCCGTAAGCCCGTAACCATAAGTAAAGCTTATGATTTATTATGCTGCATTTTTGTCCTCGTTCGCCGCAGTTGCTTCATTTTATTTTACCTCATTTATATTGCCACTGTTCCTTATGCACAAACTCATTTCTATTACCATTTGTAACTCTCTCCCTGTTCAAATCATTTTATTTTACATAATTTTCCTCAAGTTTTTTTTTCTCAGTCCTCAAGTTATTTGTTATTTTACATCATTTACAATATCTGTTTTTAGCAATTTAAAAGCAAATATTATGTTTTTAAATATGATTATGTTTTGTTATTTTACATTATTTACATTCTCCTCAAGTTATTTTACATTATTTTTTCTTTCTATTTAAAAGCAAATATTATTTTTACTCCATCCTCACACACTAGTTAAGGGATTTATCAATTTTGTATGGATAATCTATTATTTGTGTTTACGATGTTCCTTTTATTATATTTTATTAATATGAAATACACTTTTTATATAAAAAATATTATTTAATATTAAGATGTATCGGGAACATATTGAAATATTAGAATTTTTGAAGAACGTATCAAAATTCCGTATTGAGAACATATCGAAAACGCTGCGCCGGTATCGGTGCTACACAACTTCCAGTTATCAAACATTTCTTTAACAATCTGGATAAGAATCTCTATTTGAATTCTGTGAATGGAGAAGCCAAGGCAGATAAACTTGATGGTGATGTGGAGATGCTTGATACTGTAGACATTGTAAGTTTGCCTGCTGCTGCTGATAGTGTGAACGGATTTATTGATGGAACAAGAAAACGCAAAGAAAGGATTGAGGATGATACTAAAACACAGCTAAAGTATATGAGATGTCGATTTCATGAGAATTCAGTCAGAGAAAACTCTTTTATATTCAGGCACATTGGGCCCAAAAACTTCTTCAATATAGACCTTCGACTAAAAGTATATATAGTGCATAACAGTTATCAAAGAAGATTCTGACAAACATATATCTTATCTAATCAAGAGGTTGTTATATCTTATCTAATCAAGAGGTGACAGCAATTAATCTAGAGGTAATATCCTTATAACTAAGAGATACACTCACAAGTATATTCTTTTTCTCTAAACCCCTATTATTTGCTTTCACTGTGCATACACCTCACGCCTATTATCGGTATCGAAGTGCATGGTGATCCGTTGAACCTAGGAGTATCTCTTCCATAGATAGCTTGGAGAGAGTTCTTTGATCCAACATTAACCTACTAGCTATCCAGCTAGACATTCTTGTAATCAAGGACAGAACAGTTGGCGCCGTCTGTGGGGACGATAAATTTCAAATCCCACGCTCGCGATGGTATATACGAGAAGTAACAACTAGACTGCACACGCACGCTCTGATAAGGGTGTAAGGGGGGACGTACCTTCAAATCCTGTTTTGGAGGTGAACTCACTACCCCTTCCAGACCAGAACATGGCACTACCCCAACCGGTGGACTATGACGTTGTCCATGTGAGCGAAGAGGTGTTAGACACATCCTCCACTCCTACTCCAACGACACGGGTAGTCCCACCCAATCAAATAGGTGCTCATTGCTTGGACTAAACTCAAATGGTTCAACCTCGTAATCCAGAGCCTAACTAGCGTCTCATGAGCAACATTCTTAATTCGATCCTGGCCCGAATGGATGACATGGAAAATCGACACACCCTGCAGAGGCATGAAGATATCAGAAGTTTAGAGTTCCAGATGGAGGAGCGTAATGCTGCATTAAGGCGTGAAGAAGAGCAAGGTATCCAGCTTATAGAGCAGTGCCTCAGAAGCATGGAGAATCAGGCTCATAATGAGAGCCGAGGACAGCAAAGTCAAGATACAGCCAGGAACGTGTGAATCAGAACGTCAATCCAGGCCTAGTTCCTCCAGTAAGTCGACAGGTAAACCAAAGAGGCAAGACAAGTGTGATCCAAGTTGGTTTGAGAGGACCAGTTTAATCGGATGGAGATCGAGGGTTCATCTCGAGCGAATGTCGGAGGTCCAACCCAATCTCGAGATGCAAACCCGGTCCAGACCAATATTGGAAACGCGGCTCGCGTGCAAGCAGCTACTCCACCCCAAACTGCCAATGCAGAAGCGAATCAGACAACCTAAGTTCGGGTTATGATCCCTGACGTTCAGGACCCTGCAATGTTGGTTCAGAACCTGAATGTGGAGGACCTCGTTAGAGAAGCCGTAACTCGACCAAAAATGGATGGGGGAGTTTACAAGAGGATGTACAGTAGGGGGCAGCATAACAACAACCCTTTCACTGACGAAATTGTCAATGTTCCATACCTGGAAGACTTTGATGGAGCTTTCGTGTTAAAATATGATGGAAGTTAGGATCCACAAGTGCATATTGATGAGTTTGATATGTAGATGTGTGTAAGAGGAATTGATGAACCCATTATTTCCCAGATTTTTGCTACAAACTTATATGGGGCTGCACAAACGTTGTTCCATACATTGCCACCGCGATCAATCAGCAATTTTTAAGATTTTACGCAGAGATTTCTGTTGAATTTTGCCACTAGTAAAAAATCCGGGATGTCTGAATTCGCACTGGAGAAGATAAGACAACAACCTGGTGAGACGCTCTAGATTTACCTTGACCGTTTCAAAGAAGTTGCCTTGCAAGTGCAAGGGTTGGAGGAAAAAGTGTATTGACACCTCACCACCGTCGGATTGGATGGTCATCCTGACTGACAAAGTCAATTTACAAAGATCCAGTAAAATCTTTGATGGAGTTTAGGGCTCGATAAAAAAAGTACCTAGAGTTAGAATAAATGGAGATTGCAAATGCGATGGATAAAGAAAAGGAAAAAAGAAGTCCCAGAAGAAGAAGCCCATCTCCCAGGGGCAGGGAGCAGCAATGGGGTCACAACTAAGGAAGAAACGCGGATAAATCGAAGGTGTATTGCAGTTAGATCCATTTCCAAAGTTTCATCTCAAGTTATTATTTTTACTTTGTTAGGATCAATAAGCCATGATTTCAGCAAGTAGTGATTTTTTCTTTTGTTAAGATTCAGAAACAATGTTGTTTCTCCTTTATTGGGATCACAAGCCGTTTCATGGCAAGTTTGCAAATAAATGAAGCATTTTTTCCTCTGTTGTGATTTTGCATATACAAAATGGTTCACAAATCAAATGGCAAGAAAATGCCTCAAGCGACAACAAGGTCAGTATAGAAATGTCGGTGAATGAAGTTGGGTTGTTAATCAAAGATTAAGGCAACAAAGGCAAATGAAAAAGCTATGGCGAACAAAGCTGGACTTATATGTAAAAGTCACCTAATGAGAAGCCGGGTTCGAAAGTAAGGGAGGACGCTTCCAAAATTCGAACCGGGTTAAAAACTCAAGTTGTAAGAGATCTTGAGTGTAAAGCCCAAGAAAGATCTTGAGGGTAAAGTCCAAGAAAGGGTTAAAAACTCAAGTTGTAAGAGATCTTGAGGGTAAATCCCAAGAAAGGGTTAAAAACTCAAGTTGTAAGAGATCTTGAGGGTAAAGCCTAAGAGAGAGTTAAAAATTCAAGAAGTGATTACTTAAGGGTAAAACATGAACTAGTTAAAACCTTCAGCTAGTGAAACTTAGGCAATGCCGAGTTAAAAATCTGAAATCGAGATACTTAAATCTGGGTTTAGATAAAATAGGGTTATAAAAAAAAACTTTCATGTATATGATGCATCAAAGTTGTATTCTGGGCTAAGGAGGTGAACCGTCATGCTAACCCTGATCAAGTTGAAATGTCTAAGGTCTTGGTTAAAAACTGAGTTTGAACATGTGACAGATTGCCCTTGGTCCGGATTGAATTTCGGTAGTATGAGTTGGAACGTATATTCAAGCAGACTCTGTGTAAGATATTTCTGACTTTGGCCAAATTATTAAATAGAACTCTAAAAGTGTTTGAGTTCATAACCGATTATCCGGAATATAAATGTTGTGCTGGTCCTTCGGGATAAAAATGTTGGACCGGTCCTCTGGGATATAAATGTTGTACCAGTCCTTCGGGATATAAATGTTATACCGGCCCTCCGGGATACTTTTCTCATAATAATCTGGGTTAGGAGAAAAACCTGTCGATTAAAACAGATAAAATCTGAAACCCGAATGATTGATAATCACAAGAAGGATAAAAATTCATGATCGGAATTCAACCAGGCTTGAATGTCTGGGGGCAATTCACGGTCAAAATTCAAGGCAAAGGCAAATAAAATACTCGCAAATGTGATCAAATGTGATGCACAGGAAGTTCAACATAGTATACATTCTGGCAACTCGGACTACCAGATTATCGGGCTGGGGGGCAACTATTACGGACCCATCATATGGACCTAATATGATGAGGTCCAGTAAGGGCATATTAGCTCAGAATCTCAGCAATAACCGGGGAGATCTCAACAACGTGCATACCAATTATCAAAGGAGATCTCAACAAATAAATATCTTATCTAATCAAGATGTTATATCTTATCTAATCAATATGTGGCAGCTATTAACCTAGAGGTAACATCCTTATAAATAAGAGGTACGCTCACATGTATATTCATTTTTCTCTAAACCCTATTATTTGTTGTCACTGTGCACACACCTCACGCCCATTATCGGTATCGAAGTGCACGATGATCCGCTGAACTTAGGGGTATCTATTCCACAAATACCTTGGAGAGAATTCTTTGATCCAAGATTAATTTACTAGCTTTCCAGCTAGACATTCCTGTAATCAATGACAGAACAAGGCTGATTAGATCTAATTTCAAAATATGTTAATTATTTCATAAATTTTATCTTTTAACCTTATTCTTCCAAGTTCTAATGGATTTTTTTTTTTGAATATCTACTAATACAATTTCTTTGTTTAATAAATGATGTTTTATTTTATCTATATTCATAATATTAGGACCAGTGAAAAGATAGGCACTGTCGTGTTTGTATATTTGTATTTTATCTTTTGGCATTAGATTTGTTGCATATGTAAGTGTGATATTTTTAGTAATGTACCTGAGGTGGGGAGGTTTAAATAGAAAAGTATGTTGGGTATTTGCAATAATAGTTAAAGCGTAAAAAGGTCTAAAAAACTTGGAGATTAAGTAGGGATCTCCTCTTTAACAACTAAGAAGGGTTAGTACCATATTTTTTAATATATTCTTTTTAATACATACTTTATATCTGTTAAAAGTTATTGAGAATTATAAAGTTAGAAGAAATTTATTAAATAATAAGTGGAATTATCAAAATTTATAATTTTTAATAAATGTTAGTTAACATTTTTTTGTCAGAATTTTAGTTAACAATAGAAAGTGTTACTCGCCATTTTTGTATAGCCTTTATTATTGTTATAGATAAGATGTATCGAAATTTTATGAAATATTTACAAGAATTGAGAGTGTATTTATTTCATGTTTTTTTTCACTTTCTGATGTCCATTGAACGAGAAATCTAATCGAACAAAGGATTCACATTCAAAGAATGCAAACATTAATTCAAACACATCCTGAGTGTCTTCAAAGTGGTAGGTTTACTCTTCTTATGATTGGTACTTGTTTGGGTTTAAAATGCAATTGAGTTAAATAGGAAGGAGGGGAGAAAGGAGGAAGGCAACAACTTCTAACACTTGTCTGCATGTAAAATACGGAGGGAGAGGATCACATTTTGCATCATCTGAAATATTGTTCACAATGACTTCTTGCCTCACAACAACTGCGATGTTAAAAAAAATTATTTCTTTTATTTCATTATAATTATCATGTAAAAAAATTATTTTAAAATAATTATTATTTTAATTTTTATTAATTATTTTTTCACTTATATCCTTTATAATATTAATGATGGGCAACAAAAATTATGAATGAATTAATGATGAAACAAGATTAATTTGTAAAATTATTACTTTTTTCATATATTTATTACTTTTTCTTAATTTGTGTAAACTAATTTAGGACTATAATGTCTATAATTATTTTGGGACAAAGGGAGAGTAATATTATAAATGAAATTGAATAATGAATAGTCGAAGAAAATAAATGCTAATAAAGGACTATTATATAATTTTACTTTGAATTAACCAACAACTTCTAATCCTTCAAGTCTTCAATATGTGAAGGCTTGAACTTTATCAATTATGCTACACACATTTTTTTTTATAACGTTAGACTCTCAAATATGAACAATTAGGGTTCATTAAAGGTGGCGGTGAGTGGTTCAAATTATCTTAATGTGTGTCATAAGCTATTTTTATACTTTACCTATGAGGTTTTCTCTTAAAAAAAAAAAATACTTTACTTATGAGATATAGCTCAATTGATTGAGTATTAGAGTTGTTGTAAATTTTGAGATACTTGTCTTTAATTTTTATGAATAAAAAAGCTAATTTTATCTTAGATTTGATAAAATCAACCCTCAAATTTGCTATGATAGTTTAATAAAATTAAGCACGACTTACATATATATTTTTTTAGAGAAAAATGGATCAAATTATTAAGTCACTTTAAAGATAGTGTACTGAAATTTAATAGTGCCAAAGAAATTAGATTTTGAAAATAAAAAAATAAAATATTAATGTAACAAGTAAAACTTGAAATAAATTAATTTAAAAGTATATATCAGTGTTATCAAACTCGGTCTAGATTGGGACCCAGTGGCTTGACTGGGCCAGTTTTGGTTTTTAGACTGATTACGCAGTTGACTAAGTCAAACCCGGCCGGGTTGATCACCGGATCCCGGTTGAACCGGTCCGATCTGGCCGATTTTTTTTTTAAATTGTATTTTTTTAATTTAGATTTGGATTATGGATGAATTTTTCTTAATCAAATAATGTTAGTTATATACTTATATATAATTTTAAATTTTTAATATATATCGGGTCAAACCGGGTCAATTACTGACCCATCAATTGGACTACTGACTCACTATCTCGACCATATCAATGATTAGATCGGATTTCACAACTATCCTATATATAATTTAAATTTGTGAAAATTTTAATGTCTGAAATAAAAAATATTTTAAAATAGATAGTAATAACTCAATTTAAAAAAAATAGATTAAATAATTAAACAGTCACACATTTATAAAAAAAAATAGTTTATTAGAGAATTATCTCAGTTGAAAAAATTCAAATATATAGTGATGAGCTATCAATACGTTTAGATCATTTCAGGATAACTTCAACATTGATTACCAAAAAAGGTTGACACAATCAGTATATAATTGAATTTTTTAAAATCAAATTAGTAGAATTGAATTTTTTAAAACTAAATAACACTCTTAGGATTCGATTTTTGGGTCATGTGTACTACTTCCTCGTCCCTAAATATAAAACCATTTTCAAAAACTTATTTGCCTCTTTTTATAAGGTAATTTTCTAATTTTTATATGCATTAATTATTTTTTTCTTATTTAGTCTTATTTTATTATTTTCTCTAAACATTAATGAAAAATAATTAAGTGGGTAGAGAGATTTTTTTTTAAAATAATAATATAATTAATTAACAGATTTAATGTGATTAACTGAATTAAATATTTTTCATAAGGAACATAAATTAATTAAAAAGTTCTTATTGTTAAGAATGAACAGAGTATTAAACAAAATAGTAAGAGAAATAAATCTCACTTCAATAATTTGAGCTTGATGCAAACAAAAGAAGAAAATAACAAACTTCTGCATTGATTATTTTTCTTCATTAGATTATACATGATGGAAGCTTATACATGATGCATTTTATTATAGATAATGATATATGGACACCTACACAATATATATAACTAATAGTTACTCTATTTTTTTATATCTCTTTTTTGTCACACTGTATCATCATATTTAAATACCTTTCTTTTTTTCAAGCTGTATATTAGAGTGTGGTTGAATCATTTTTGTTTTATCTTAATTCTCAAACAAGTACTTTAGTACAGAGACTCTTAATTTATTTGATCACGAAGTACTAATTATGAGAAAACTATTGAGAAGATAATACGTTTTAATTAGGATGTTTTGTATTATATATATATTCCGGTATAACCAGACTGGTTGACAAAAGAAAACAAAGTTAAAATTTCCGATTGACAATATATTACAAAATATCTAGCTGCATGTGATATTTTTTTTTTTTTTTTTTATCAACAAATGTTAATTTGTTAGAAATATCAGTTAAATGATTTTGAATTCAAATATAAAAAATTTTCTTTCTTTTTTTACTCAACCATTGGATAAATCTAATATATCAGGACAAAATTTTCTTATGCCTTGAAGTTGAAAGAAAAAAAATACAAAAAGAGCATGACAGCTACCAGTAATTCAGTATCATTTTCCAAAATCACTTGCTGATGATCTAACTCCATTTGTTATTTTTTTCTTGCATGAATAGCGAGTTATTGTTTAGCTGATACGTAAAATGGCAATTTTAGTTGTAGGGGACAGGGAATGCAAATTTCTCAATCGAAAGTGATATTTCTGCAATGAATAATGCAGTGGAGCCCATTTTTATTTGTAAAAATTAAAGCATATACGTCTCAAACCATTGCATTGCATGGTTGTTTGAGTGCTGTCTTTGTACCTTTAATTTATACTAGTTCTCAATAATAATATATAAAAATCCATGTGAATCATCTTTTCAATTAATCCTATATAAGAACAAACTAGATCTAGGAAAATTGCCCACAACGCAATGACGAATTTATGCCGTCATTTGTTCCAAGAAAAAAAATAGCTTTTATTTCAGAAATATCGGGAACCAGAAAATTAAGATCAATAATAACTTATTTCCCTGTATTTGAGATTTATGATATATTAAAATAAATGTATTTTCCAAATTGAGTTAGGGGCATTGATCAAACTTCTATTTTGGTGTACGGTAAGAATATTTTGAAGCTGACATGAGGAGATTAATTCCATTCACAATTTAACCAATTGAGTTTACTTGAGGGGACAAAATAAATATTGCTTTTAAAGTCTTGTTAATGTGTCTTAAGAACTCAATACACTCTAGTAAATATTAGTAATTAGGATAACTTAAAAAATCTTATTATCAAGTGTCGTAAGGATTATAAATTAATAAGCATTTAATACATTTTGTTAAATATTTGTTTATACAATAAATATTTTTCTGACATTTTTTTATAGAATAAAAATTAAAAGGACCATAAAAGTTAAGGTTCTTTGAGAAAAAATAATAATATTTGACTACAAATATTTTTATTATTAAAAGTATAAGAACAATTTAATACTTATTTTGAAAGTAATTATAGACTTTAAAAAAAAGACATTTAAATATATTAAATATTTATTCATCAATACTGTTAGAACACTTTAAAAAATAAAACTCTTTTTTACTTACTTGCAAGATAATAAAACAATGTTTTACTTATTTTAATCACTTTATATTGTTCCAAAAAATCAAAGAATTTAATAACATATAAAGTCAAAAAAAGCAAATACTCCGTGCAGTATAAGATCACATTGTCCTAAATGATAAAAGAAACAGACTACATTGTCCTTTTTTGAAATGATATATGATCACTATCAATCTCATTAAATTATTATAATAGATACCACGTGGTTAATAACACTTCTTATAAGCAATATTTAATTTTTATTTTTAATCAGTACTATTACCATTTTTATAAAAAAATTGTACAAGTGATAACTATTATTTTTTAATTTTGCCAACAACACACTCTTCTTAATATACTTTTATTATTAAAATTATTAAAAAAAATCAAAATCTTAATTGAGACTTGAAACTCATTAATAAAAAGTTGAATTCACAAAATTTGATAACTCGTAATAAATTTTAGTCCATAACAAAATAAAGAGTGTATTTAGAATATGAGAAAAATACTAATATGCACAGTTTACAATATATTCTTCACAAAAAGGAATATAATAATCGAACAAGAAAAGCGAAAAAAGGAGATGAAAAAAGAAAATTGTCGGCTTACCCAAGTGTGGTTAACTTAACCAGAGTGCCGGTTGGAACTGTTTTGTTGGACGCGGACCGCTCGTGATGCCCCAAACAAGTGCCACGACACGGAATCGTCGGTGACTCGTTTTGACTCGCTCGAGTTTATTGTTAATAATCACCACCATCACTCACTCGCTCGCTCACTCACTCGCTCACTAATCACAGTGTTGCCAATAGCAATATATAAACACAAACGCGAATTCATCTTCATCTCCACCTGCATTCTCAATTTCATTCCATGGCCGATTCAACCTCAAGCGATTCATTCTCTTTAGACATCGATTCCTTTTCTCCTTCACCTCAGGTATATAATAATCATCATTATTAATATTATTGTTATTATTCTACATTTTATTTTCTATTATCGATTTAATGTTACACGCAACGCAACAACAACAACGAGAATAATGATTATAATATGCTTTCAACCAGCCTCGTTTAGCACTTTTCATTTTCCGTTTTCCTTCCTTCGATTCGTTCCTTCTTTTTTTCCCCAGGAATTCTGCGTTTTCGTTGCTTGCTTATCGTTTAACTGAGAGTAGCTGCGATTGCGTTTCTGAGTTTGACTCGTTTGTTTCTTCCTCCAAAGTGGAAACGGCGTTTTCCATGTGGTTTTTGGTTTCTGATATCGGGTAGTGGAGCTTGATGTAAGAAGAATAATGTGAGCTTGTGATTCTTCACGGTGTAGGTGTTAAATGGTTACCGCAAATGTGGTTAGTCACTCGTTCACTTTTGGATGTTAATTGAGGGTTTTTCTCAAAATCGGTGAAGACGTTTGTGTTTGTGTTATCACGCCTTGGATGGGTTAAAGAAATTGGAGTGTGGTTTTAGACTTTTCTTCCCTTTATTTATTTATTAAGAATTTAAATTTTTTATTCTATAATGTAATCAGAAATCATTGTCGCGTCAATCAATCAGAAATTGTAGTTGGAACTCTAAAAGTCAACAAATCTAAGTTACTGCTGATTGGATAATGATATAAAAAACCATTTTTACTATTAGTGTAGTGTAAAATCCTTTATGCCGTCGGTACATAAACTATTTACTTTTTTCTTCTTCTCTCTATTGAAAAAGAGTAAATAATATCTACATGCAGTTGTTTGGATTCACTTTGAATGAAATTGATTTTATAAAATTGATTATTGTAAAATTAATTTTGGTAGAGGTAGACGTTAATCTTACATGTTTTAACTCTATCATAATTTTTATACATTATAATTGATTATACTGTGATTTTGAAAATAATTCAAACATGCAAAATTTAGTCAAAATTAAGGTTGATTCACCTCATTATTTGGAAAGTTCTAATCATAAATCACATATAAGTATATGATAAATTTATTAATTTTTATAATAACTATCTTACAAGTTATATTAATGATGATTTTTTACCATACATAAGAATTAAATTCTAACTAATTTACAAATATTTTCTAATGTGATCTTTAATTGGTTGACAGTTTATGACCGCGCATGAAGTTAGACTTTTTTATTTTATTTTAATAATGTTGTGATGAGTAAAATAATGATTTTCTTCAAAAAGGTGTATCTTCACATGCAGTCTATGATGTTGCCGCCTTGAAAGATTTTGTGCCTTGTTTTGGGTTGTTTTTTTGCATGTGACTTTTGTTTTGCGTTTTCATTTTGTTGCCCCAAACATGTTCACGTCTTTGGTGCACATGCTAAAGTTCACACATGATTAACGGCTTGTTTTGTTAAAGGAAAAGAACTTGCTTACTTAGGGGGAGCTTCAAATTTCAAACATAGTATTCTACTATTCTTCATTGCCAACTATAAACTCAAACTTGCTATAAAACATAAAGGATATCGTATATAATGAACAATTTGTTATCCAGACGGAGGCAGCTTTTAATTTTAGTAGTACCAAATTTTAAGTAAAGCCAAATTTTATTTTTAAATAGTGTCAAATTTTATTTTTAATTCTAATTAATTATATAAGTATATATAGTTATTTAAAAAAATTTAAAAACTTAAAAAAAAAAATTAGGTAGTGCCATGTTCATTGTTGGTCTGGCCATGGCTCCATCACTGTTGTTATCTGTTTCTGTTAACTTCCTCATGTGCTGTTCCTGATTTTTATGATACTGGTATGTTTCTCCAGGAACATATCATCAGAACACGTCATGGTTCCGTATCCGTTGCTGTATATGGAGACCAGGATAAGCCAGCTCTTATCACATATCCAGATTTGGCTTTAAATTGTAAGTTAAACGGATTTTTCATTTTATGTATATCTCATGATCCTCCCCCCTCCCCCTTTAATTTTTCATCAGAGCATTGCACTTAATTTGTCTTAAAATTACAGCATTTACAGATTTATTTCAATTACGGTAAAAATTCTTCCTAGTAGATTCAATTTAACCAGAGTTTTAAAATCTGGTACTTGCTGGTATTGAAATATGTATAAAATTATTTATTAAAAAAAAAATTAAACGCTCCCCCCCAAGAAATATGTATTTCTTTTCTGTTAAGTCAAAGCTAAGGCTTGCTACTAAAAGATTTTATGCAGACAAAATCAAATCTAATATTGTCATTTTATAAATTTTGCCAAACATTGATTACTCTCAACATTTTTTTTTCTTTTTTGTCAATGCACTGATATTCTAACCCCATTGTTTTCATGCACGTGGTTTCATCAGATGTCTCCTGCTTTCAGGGGTTATTATTTTGTCCCGAGGCATATTACCTTCTGCTCCATAATTTCTGCATTTATCATATTAGTCCACCTGGACATGAGGTCTGTAGCTCTGTATCTTGAAGCTGTACTATAGTGTTGCTTGTATGTTTATAATTTACCAGGTTCCTTATCATCTTGTGCTTTTCTCAAGAGTTATTGCAGTTGGGAGCTGCTGAAATCGATCCAGATTACCCTATTCTTTCTGTAGATGACTTAGCTGACCAAATAGCTGAGGTTCTCAACTTTTTTGGGTGAGTGTTTACCTTAATCAGCAGTTGCTTTCCATTTAGTGACACGAAGAAAAATGCTTTAGAGCATTATTCATCGAATGTTGACTTGACACTATGTTCCTCCTAGAATGGACAAATTGAAAGGTTGAAAGTGATGGGTACCTTGAGCATAAAAGCTGATATATGGTTTATCCTTTACCTGTTCTTGTTTTGCAGTCTCAGTGCAGTCATGTGTATGGGAGTAACTGCTGGGGCTTATATTCTTACCTTATTTGCTGTAAGTTTTCATGTGTGTTTGTCTCCTTAAATGTCTTCAAGATACTTACACATCTTTCTACCACTTGACAACAGATGAAGTACAGACAACGTGTTCTTGGTTTGATAATTGTTTCTCCTCTATGTAAAGAACCGTCTTGGACAGAATGGTTGTACAATAAGGTTCTGTTCCTATGCAAGAAAGGTTTTGTTTTGTTGTAAAAATCAATCTTGTTCTTTTCTGAAGATTTTATAATATTTGCAGGTCGTGTCAAATTTACTATACTTTTATGGCATGTGTGGGGTGGTAAAGGAAATATTGCTGAAGCGGTACTTTAGCAAGGTATGTTTTTGCTTCTAAAAGGCATTCCTTGTTTTATTTCCAGTGTGTTAGGCTGAAACATTGACTTTGATTTGTGTTGATAGGAAATTCGAGGTGGTACTCAATTGCTGGAGTCAGATATAGTTAAATCATGCCGAAGGGTTAGTCAGTATATAGTTATTTATTTATTCATTTTCACGTGGCAACTGGGTTATAACTGGTAGCTGTTTTGAAGCTGAACACTACTTGTCTGAATCTGTTTCAATATTTTCTTACAGTTGTTGGATGAGAGGCAGAGTTTGAATGTGTGGCGGTTCCTGGAAGCTATTAACGGGTATGATTACACTTTCAAAATAGTGATTCTCGCATTTCTTTTTAAGCGCAGGGTAATGTAGAAGTGGTGATTATCAGGAAGATATTAATCATGCTAAGGTTGCACTCATGGCTGATGACTTGTTTTGATGTACAAATGGATATGGCAACACTTTAGTTCAGTATTTTCTGGGATTGCATTGTTCTTGTTGCTTAGGGATATATTTCATTTTAATTTAACTTCGTATTGGCTTCTAACAGGAGACCTGACATAAGTGAAGGGTTGAGAAAACTACATTGCCGTTCACTTATTTTTGTTGGGGATATGTCACCATTTCACTCGGAGGCTGTTCACATGACTTCAAAGTTAGACAGACGATTCAGTGCCTTAGTTGAGGTATTGAAAATAAGTCCAATTCCTATTAATCTGTGGTAAGATTATGTTATATTGCAATAAGCTTTAGATTTAATAGCTGTTGGTTGAACTACAGGTTCAAGCATGTGGATCAATGGTAACAGAGGAGCAGCCTCATGCCATGTTAATACCAATGGAGTACTTTCTCATGGGATATGGCTTGTACAAGCCATCCAAGCTGAGTGTCAGCCCAAGAAGCCCCTTGAGCCCATCATCTTGCATTTCTCCCGAGCTTTATTCACCAGAGAGTATGGGTTTGAAATTGAAACCCATAAAGACTCGAATTTCTCTGGAAATCTAGAAGTAGATGAATAAAAGGCTGGAAAAATGGTGCCCCTTCTCATCTGTTCAAGAAGAAGTTCATGATTGTATGGTTAGTGGGAATGAATGAGGGGATGCCATGCCAGATCGTTGTAGATAGGGAGATAAGGAAATAATAAATCAACAAAAGAGGAAAGAAATGGGAAGAGGTTAGTAGAAATCAACATATAGTGATTCTTTCATTTATAATCAATCATAGATCATAGATTTTAGTCAATGAGTTTCAAACCTGAATAGTTGTAAAGCTTCGGGATTGTTGTTTTCTTATTAGGGGGTAAAAATGAAAGTTCAGAATACAATTGTAAAATAAATATGGAGGGCATGAGGTCATTACCGTGTTGTATCTCCTGTTTTGAAGTATTTTCATGTTGTAGGCATCGTATTTATTGATGATGTCCAGCCGAAAGCAGCCCTTGGGCCACCATTAATGTATTCCAGCTGTCCATTAATGCACACAAGCTGTCCACCAGCTGGCTACCACCACCCTCCAACGTTCACCCATTCTTCAGCCTATAAATAGAGGTGCAAACCTCACTTGTAAATCATCACTTAGACACACAGAAACACCAAGAGTGAATTCATCCAAGTAGTGAGAATTCTTAGTGAGTGTTGTGTCAGTGGTCTGAGTTTGAGAGTTGTTTTGTTTTGAGTTTGTAAATCTCTGTAATTCTATTCTTGTGAGTAATAAAAGCTATTTTTCTCTCAAATTCGTGTGTACCAACACCCAATTGATCCGTTGGCCTCAACAGTATTCACTGTCAATAAAAAAAGTTCTGTTAAAGTTCACAGGCTAATCTTAAAGTTCATAGTGGAAAATCATTTTACGTACTATTCTTGTTACTACTTGCTACTATATTGATAAATATAATGCAGGTAAATAGCGAATTCTATGCAACAAACACTCAACAATGTTTAGCGTAATTGTTGGATAAATAAAATAATTATTCCAATTCTATGAACATGCTACATGTGTCGTAACCTTGAGAAAAAGTAGAAGCAAAATACAATTGTGATCATGTTCTCAGCTGATTGTTAGATGCATGAATCAATGTCTAATGTAGTTATACATTAAGAAGTCGTCAACAAAAGATATTAAACTCTACTGCAGTCAAGAAGGTTGTTTTGCTCCTCTTCAAAGAAATAATAATTAGGTACTTCATTTTTTTTTTCTAGTTCTTCTAAATTTTTAAAATATATTATTATTTTAATTTGTTAAACCAATTATCTAACCTCAACCAATCCAATTAGATTGACTTGATTCAAGTTGGGTTGTTTATAAAAAAAAAAAAAAAAAAAAAAAAAAAAAAAAAAAAAAAAAAAAAAAAAAAAAAAAAAAAAAAAAAAAAAAAAAAAAAAAAAAAAAAAAAAAAAAAAAAAAAAAAAAAAAAAAAAAAAAAAAAAAAAAAAAAAAACAGCAAATTCAGTCAAACTATTTAATTGAAATAAGTTTTAAATGAGATCAAACTCAACCTACTTGAGTCATTATTGAACAACAACTCGTCAGAGGAAGCAATTTAAAGGAAGCAACGCGTCAAAGGAAGCAACATGCTTGCAAAGCAACTGCCAATATTGTGTCGTATGAATTGGTGCTTACGAGGCAACAGTTGCTTGGCCCTAAAAAATTAAAACAAAAAAGTAAAAAAATATATTATTATAATGTTTTTATGAGCAGCGACTATATTAGTGCAAAAAAGTACCATTGGGCAACGGTTGATTGAATTTTTTTTGTTGGCAACGGATATATTGTTTTATAATATAAATAGAGTGCAATTCAATTTTTTTTACACAATCAAAACCTCTAAAATTTCTCTCATTTTTATTCTCAAAAAATTCTTAATTTCTACTTTGATTTGTTTTCATTCAATGAATCCAAATCAAAATTCATTTCATGTGAATCAATAAATTTTCAAAAAATTTCAAAACCCAACCCACAAAATAATCCTAATATACAAATTTTGAATATCCTACACCTCCATTTCATCCGTATCAACTTCATATGTTTCAATCACATTCCATATCAATTCAATTATTTTTTATTTTTTATTGTTCCAGAAATATTTTACATAATAACAGTCTAAAAAGTTTCTTAATTTTTAAAGTTGAATTAATTTATAAATAAGATAATTATAAATTAATAAATAAGTTATTAATAAAATATAATGATGTAAGTTTTTTATGGGACTCATTGGAAACATCAAAAGATAGTTGCTCTATTGTAGATATTTTATGCTACTTTTTGATGGGCCTCATAATATCATGTAGGATTTAAGATTTTTCAAAATCTCTCCCATTAGTTTTTTTTCAATGGTAGATCTCATTTTGAGATCTTAGGAAGAGAAAAAAATGAAAAAAGTTATTCTTTTTTGAATACTGTGCATATCTTCATGGTTCTTCTACAAGAACTCATTTTCTATATTGGATATATGTTCACCTTCTTTATTGGAAGATCTACTTAAAATTAGATCTTAAACTCAAGATCATTGCTCAAGATCTAACGTTAAAGTTGTTTGTATTTAGAAATCTGAAAATAAATGATGTGTACATGTGAGACCCATTGGAAACACCAAAAATGAGTTACTACATTGTGGAGGCTCTCAAAAGATTTTATTAAGTTTTAGTCTATAAATGAACAATTATATCTTAATAAAAATTAGGTAAAAGTCTAAAGTTTGCATGACTAAATCATGCACCTGTAAACATTTTACAAAATTAATTTGAGCATATATAACTGCAACCTATGTTCAAACTGGGCCAAAAAGAGATAGGCCTAATCTCTTATCACTATTATAAGGCCCAGCTAATGCTCCAAATTTATGGCAGTGATAAAAGATTATAGGGCTAAGATAATTATTAAAGTAATTTTTCAGCACTTAAACTAAAGTTAACATTAAAAATAATAATTCTAAATTTAACTAAAATTATTTAATATTTCTATAATTTTATTAATACACTTAGTAATTTTTTAATAATCTATTTTTAAATTCAGGATCAAAATAAAAATAAAATAAAATAAAACAAAGTATAAACATCTACAATTAACTTCTTAGAAAATAAAAATTCTTCGTTAGATTTTTTGAAAGCTTTTGAAAAAGTCATTTTGACCTAACTGTTCCATTATTATTTTTTTATAAAAAAAAAAATCCATGATAAACTGATGAAACAGTAAACACTACCCAAATTTATCAAATAAGCAGGTAGATTTTCTAAGCTGACAGTTACAGCTCACTACCACTCCAAGAAGTCCTCCTATATAATCTGTGAAGAAAGTTGTTCATAACTTCATTAGGAAATAAGGATCTCTAATGAACAAATCAGCAGGATTAAACAGGTAAAAAAATTTAGAATGAAATTTATTGTACAGTAAAATAATAAATTTGTTTTTACTCTACACTATAATTTTGTTTGAAATTTAAGTTTATTCCTTCGACATTTTCAACCATTTGGCTTTTCACTAATTCAATCAAGTATTATCAATTGGAACTTGTATAAATGACTTAGTCCCCTTGATGAAGCAACAGTTCCGAGAAAAGTATCACTTCTCTTGGCTTCAATTGATACATCAAAGTGCCACAAACACAGCAAGGCATATACATTCAAACTAAAAAAAAATAGTCTTTGGACAGTAAAAAAAAATTCATGTTATTTACTGATATTCCATGTTATAACTGCGAGAAATAATCTTGAACATCCGTCATATGAAGGCATTTTTTTCAAGATAATTGTAATTGCTCATATAATACCTAACTAAGCACAGCATTATGCACAATTCTGATTTCAATTGTGTCGAGTTTCTTAATAAAAAAACAGTAGTAACAACAACAACAATAATAATAATAATGCTCCATCATATCGTTATGTGACCTTCTTCAGCTTCAGTTGATATTCAGTTCATGCTTATCCTGCTTCTCTGAGTGATCTCCATTCCTTCTTCATGTCTACAAGCTTTTCTTCTACTCATTTCAGCATACATTTCTTCAATCATAGGCTTCCATAGCCTAACACGCGCATTGATAAACCAATTGGATACCTGGTCAATCAACCATAAATACAGCTCAAATCATCATCATAGATAACAAGATCTGCATTTTTCATAGCAGATTGCTCCTCCCCAAACAAACTACTTGGCAAGGATCAAGGGGTATGTGTAACATGAGAGCAACAAGTACCTGGCTTCTTGTCAACCCATTTTTTACTGCAAGTAAATGCTTCTCTGCATCTTTAGGATACCTGAAATCCATCAGATTATATCATTAAAAAACATAATCATTTGAGGGTAGATCCATAAATATGTATTCTCTGATGATTACAGCCTAAATCCAAAAGCTTATGATCATGCCCTAATTAGATAAATTTGTCCGTATGCGCTTCACTTGTAGGAAAAAGAAATAAGAAAGTGAAATGAATTGAAGTTCTCCCATAATTTGAAATCAACTCATGTATCACAGCTTTTAGAGAAGTTAAATGAGAGAACAGTTATAAAAGTTAAGTGTATGCGCTGATTTTAATTGATGAGAGAAGTTCAATTCATTTTATCTAGGTATTTACTTCTCTTATAAGTGCAAGTGCTTTTGTAGAAATTTACCCAAACAAGACCTTAAATTTCTTTTATAAGTTGAAATCAACTTATATACTTCAATTTCTATATAAGTTCTCTCATTTAACGTATCTGCAAACTAAAATGCATAAGTTGATTGGATTTTAAATAATGAAAGAAGTTAAATTTTTTATTTTATCTTCTTATTTTATTTTCCTGTGAATGCTTATGAAAACGTTTATTCGAAGAAAGTCTATATCTTTGAGTAAAGAGACTCAAGGATGGAGGAAATTCTGAATCATCCAAGTACGTATAACTGAGACAGATCTTTCTGACAAGCCCTTTTGTGGTCTCCATAACTAATCTTTTATTTTCAACTGCTGCAGAACCCATTGCTTTTGAATAAATGAAGTTTCAACAGACCATTCCTTCTTATCTTCTGAACACAAGCTGTTAAAATCTGGTCCCATGGCAAGAATACAATTGCTAATATGCTCTCGCAAGTCCTTGTATAAGAGAGAGATCGTTTGAAGCGCATAATGTGCATGCATGTGTGGATCCAGCTCAGTAGCAGCATGGAATGCAGATGCCACACTATGAATCTCATCCAAACATTGACTATATCCATTGTCCACCTGATTAAAAAGAAGATTAATATCAGGATGAAAACTTTCATATAATACTTTTCAACTTCTCACAATTTGTTTTCCTAAAGTTAAAATACACCTAGTCAGTCATCTTATATATTTTTGTTTCAGTTCTCTTCTAAGTTCAAAAAGTTTCACTTTATATTGAAAAGTGTCTTTGTTAGATCCAATTTATGATTCTGACAGTGTTTTGCACTGTGTTATTTTTTACTAACGTGATGAATGTTTATCTAATGTGACACCTCTCATAGTTTGTCACATGTCATTAAGTTGATCAAATTAGTGTAGTAATTAACAGAAAGACCAACTTTGTATAACCGAGACACTTAAAAGAACCAAATTGAAACAAAATATATTTTAGCCTTTCTCTAACCATTGTCCTAAATACTAGCAAATTTTCCATGCATAAATTTTAATGTGGAAAATGGAAACTGCAAACTAAACACATTTTGCACATATAATTAATTCAGGACCATAACTTATTCTATTCTATTAATGAGTCAAGAGGTAGCATTTACCAGCTGTAGAAGCATGAGAAGTTGGGATTTGTTTGATTCAGTTGCATGTTTTTCCGATAGAGATTCATCTACATGTGCTCCAAACATGGAATCTGCATTTTGATTATTCGCCACCCTTCTCTTTGGTGTGAAAGCTGAAGCTGACTTATCTCCTCCTGCTCTAACACCAGCAGCTGAGTAATTTATCTGTTCTATATTTTCAAATGAATATGTTGCAATTTGAGCAAGTATCTCTTGAATTCCAGCAAGAAATCTGGACCCTAATATTGCTGATGAAAACTGGACCTGTTTGTTAGAGCCTAATCTCATACACAGTTCCTTACTGCTGCAGGAGGGTTGCTCCAAGCCCGACCTTGTTCCATTCAAGCCATGCAATGTGCCAGAGCAGCTCATCTCCAAGCCCTGACCAGTAGTTTGAGGAGATCTTGCTAGACTTAGTGATAGCTCATTACTACAATTAGGGGAATTGTAGACAAAATTGGCAAAGTTTGCAACATTTGATGATGTCCATCCATTTTGAACCAGGCTTCCTATGGATGAATAAGCCAGGATCTCAGTCCCATCAGCCTCTGGAGCTCTTGGAAACTTGTTCACATTCCACTTATCAATACCGGGTAATTCATTGTAAGCATGATGATCTCTAAAAGTTGCAGGCAAAGGGTTTGATGTGCCCTGCCAATTATTGAAGATATATGGCCCCAATGCCTCCAATGAACACATTGAATGAGGCAAAGCTACTGAACTCTCTAAATTTGCTTGAAGGCCAATTCTAGCAGCAAGTGAAGCAGAAGCAATTGGCCTTCCTCCAACCAAATGCTCTTGCAAATCATTTTTGTTAATGGGATTTGAGGCATCTCCTACAATAGTCTTTCCTTGTGATGTAACAAATGAATTTGAATCAGCAATACTAGCAGGGTTTATGAAGCAACCATCTACATGGGCATCATCTGCAGGTTCACCTTGCTCTCCAGCAAGTACTGGAATTCCATTTATGTGGTTTTGGTTATTGAGGTCAAATGAATAGCAATGAATCAATGGCTTTGGTACTAAATGCCGAGCCATTTCGCCTATGCCGGTAGAATTTCGGCCAGCCATATCCGGCGGAGCACTATACATGTTGTTCTCCATCTAGAAAATGCAACAAGAGGCTCTCGACACTTCTTCAATGGTCTTTCAGAACAGCATCACTTCATGAATGGCATGGTCAGTGTTCAAATTCATGGTAAACTGGACTAGTAGAATCTCCTTATCCCCTTTCTTGGGGAAGAATTGTAATTATCCATTTTCTTGGAAAAATTACCTTACTCTCTCAAGGAAAATAGGTTCATGCTACAAACAAGAAAAGAAAATAAATTGGAACGAGGCAGCAAAAAAAAATAATATAGTAGATTACTCTCTCACATGTGACTTAATTGATCATCATCCCAAAGTAGACAACTTACTGAAAGATGAAAGGGGAAAATGACTAAAAAGATGGCTTTTTCTTACTACTTATGTAAACTAAAAATGACACAAATGATTTCAAGAGAAGAACAAAGTCAAAAGCATGCTCATTAGAAAAAGCAAGTAAAACAACCTTCCCTTAAGCACGAGTAAGGAATTAGTTACCTACCAGTTATCTCCAACCAAGACAAGCAGAGACACCATTTGAAAACATCTTCAAAGGATGTGTAGTCACCCTCTCTAAGAACCTAGAAAAACAAAAAAAGGAACATGAAAAATAAGCATTGCCTATTCTATGTTCTAAAGGATGAAAGGTCATCAAATTTGACCTCAAAGAGTACAATTTATAACCATAAGCAGACAGCACAATAGAAAAGAACTAGGCCATTAATTTCATTAAAAAAAACAAAAAAACAACCATAATGTCTTATCTGGTATTTTTGCAAATGAAAAAAGACAACCACCTCAAGAATAACCAAAAGCATTGAAGAGAGTGTAAAGCTCAAGAGAAAAAGACAGATTACATAACAAACAGAGAGAAAAAAGAGCTATATTCACAAGTGTTGGATATGAATGAAAAAGGTGTGTGTGAGATAGATGGAGGTAGAAGAGCCACGAATATGTAAAAACAAGAAAGGGGAGAGAGAGAGAGAGAGAGAACACAGTAGACAGAAGTAGCCTTTGGTGCAGTGCTACTCATTTGTGTTGCAGCCTTTAACGGGTCCTCTCTGATATCTTTTGTCCTGCTCAGCTCATCAACACACATTAATGTTACTATTATCGTATACTTCACTGCAATGCAATCAAAATATATGGATTCTCTCTCCTGTTCACAGCAGGGGGCCTCCGAAACAATTTGGTGAAAACCCTTTGGTTTTTTAGCCATTTTTAAACAAGATGCTAACGTGAACAGAAACATGACTAAATTGGGGTACACAAGTGCCAAGCCTTTCCCTACACAATGTAACAACAAAGGACGAGGGAATTGTATTGTACTACTGTATTTGACGTGTGAAGGAGAGAGAGATATTGAAAATATTGTTATAGGCTTGTAGTGTAGCTGTGGAGTGTACTTTCTTGTGGGTAGTCAGACACAGACCGGGAGAAGAGAAAGAAACTCATGGTGATGTAAGCAAGGCAATAAATGACGACAATTTTTGGAGTGAAAGGTCCTTCATCATTCATGAATTTATTGCACCAAATCAAGCATTCATTTGCATTTAACAAGGGTTTAATATCAGGGGTGCACAAAACCTGCCACGCCCAAAAAAAAAATTTATTCAAATGTTACGCGACCAAAAGATATCATAGGACTACCATGTATCATATTTTGCTAGACATTCTAACGAACTACACATACTGATGTGGTGTAATTCTGATGGACACATATTTCACTGCACAGATTAGCAAAATATGTGACCACCAGAATTACGCCCCATCAACATGTGTAGTTCGCTGGAATATCTAGCGAAATATGACGTGTGGTAATTTGATAATATCTTTTGATCGCGTGGCATTTGGATAAATTTTTTTTGGGGTGTGGCACATTGGTCGAGGTCTCCACAAAACCCAACTCCACTGAGGTGCATGATTGTATTAAAATTTGTAAATTTAAGTTTTGGACAAATTTAAGTTAAATTGAGTTTGTAAGAGTATTTCAAATGACTGTTTGGTAATTTGGTGGGCATGTTTGAGGCAAAAGTAACATCTTTGTTACTTCTGGCAACCTACATTTGTCATCCACAAATGGTTTTCCAAATATGCTACAAGTCTAGTATCTTCAATTTTTTACTCATATTTTTAGGAAGTAATCAATACTAAATTAACTTTACTTTTAAATATTTTTTAAAATTTCACCAAAAATTCAAATACACCCTAATTCGGTCCAACTCAGTTAATTTACATAGGTCTGAGTTTTAGAAATACATATAATACATTTTGTAAGACGAGTTCACATTGTGGTTTGGGTTATCTACATGATTTAGTGATAATATTCTCTTAAAAAATATAAATTTTTTAAGCAATTATATATTAATAATAAAAAATTATTTAAATAAAACTTATTATAATATAATATTAATTTATGATGAATTTGCTTATTTTTAAATTTATATTAAAAATATAGCTTAACTTAAATTTATATTTATTTTATTCTATAATTTAATTATAATTCGACAAAAGGTATTAGTGGTACCGGTATGTGAAAAAATGAGGAGCATAGATTGAGGTGTTTTGGGTACGTCATGAGACGACCATTGGATGCTCCCGTAAGAACTAGAGTTTGTCACCAATAACTCGACACAAAGAGAGGTAAAGGTCGACTGAAAACTTACTTGGGAAAAGGTAGTTGAAAAAACCCTAATGGAGTGAGATATAAATTGGAGGACGGTATGTCTTAGAATGTAGTGGTGAAAAGCTATAAGCTTGGTGGAGGGTTAAACTCATTAGTAGTTATATGCTACCGTCGTTCCCTTTTTTAGTTCTTTTTCTCTTCTTTCCTCCCCCTCTCACTCCTCTTTTATTTTAGTTTATTTTTCCTCTTTCTTTTATCTTTTTTTTCACTTTTTCTTCCCCTCTCTCTTTCTTTATCTTATTTTGGATTTATCATTAAGTTTATCTACCAACTCAAATTAACTTGGGTTAAATGTGTTGTTGATGTTGATGATGTTGTATAATTTAACTATATATAATGTTAAAAACTTGTCTCGAAACATATCTTACTCACCCCTATGTCATGGGTTGAAACTGGTGGTTATGGGAGATCATAATAATCAATTAATAAAAAACTAATTATAATCACAATTGGTTATTCTTTTAAGATTTGTGAGTTTATATAAAATTTTGATTCTTACATGTGAGTTTATAGTCCTATCTAATACAAAAAAAAAAAATAGGATCAATTTTGTGAATTTAAACTTGACTCGGATTCATATTAACAAATATGGAACAAGATCATATCAATCCAATTTGTTGACATAATATATTAATATTAACATTACCTATAATTAAATGAATAAATAAATATACAATTACAATTAAGGTATATTTCATAATATATTTTAAGTTAAACAATAACAATAACAATATAATATTATGTTAGTTAAAAAATTATTTATTAAGTCAAGAAAGTGTATTATTACTACATAATTATTTCAAAATCTATACTTTAAAAATAATATATGACATAGGATTGGGTTGGGACAACCCAAAACACAATCCATCTTTAAAATAGTTTGGGTCTAATTTCTTAAATCCGAACCTTCCAAAGGCATTTTAATTTCTTCATACACCCAACATTAAAATGGAAAATAAAAAATATCCTTATGTAAGGTTCATGTGGATTACAAATCCGTATGGATCAATCAGTATGGTCAGTCTCAAACATGCGACCTTCACATTATTAGCACAATACTCTAATCAACTGAGCTAACATGTCAATTATGTTAAAAAATAATTAATGTAGCTATATATAAGATTAAAATTTCCAATATATATTTAATACACATATAATTTTACATAATAATTTTTATAACAATTGATTTTAATCTAACAATGTACTTTTTTTTATATATATAAATTTTAAATAAAAATCATAGGTTTAATAAAAATTTATGGGTATTAAGGTACCTTTGAAGAATTCAATTTCAAAATCAAAGTTACTTAAGATTACTTACCAATGGACAAAAATCTGTTTTGATGCAAGGTTTTTAACATTCTTTTGTAATTTTTTTTGTAGATTTACAATCAACACAAATAAAAAAAATAATTAAGTAAATCAGATTGAAATTTTGATATGCATAAAATAATTGGTAAATTTTTTTTTTTGAGAGTGGAATAATTATGCTGAGAAAGATTCCAATGTTTTAAAGTGAATGCAATTATTTGTTCTTTACCATTGACAAATTGTTTAATCTCAAAAATATGATTTTTATTTAAATCTATGATTTTTATTTAAAATTTATACATGTAAAAAAAGTACATTATTAGATCAATATTAATTGTTATAAAATTTATTATCTAAACTTATATGTGTATTAAATATACATTAGAAATTTTAATGTTATATATAACGATATTAATTATTTTTTTAACATAATTGACCTATTAACTCAATTGGTTAGATTGTTGTATTAATAATGCAAAAGTTGTAAGTTCAGGACTTACATGCGCCATTATTTTTCATATGTTCCATATGAATTCGTTTGAAACGGAAGAGTATTCAAGAAAAAAAAAATGCCCCTATCAAAAGTCCTTTTGGATCCAATCAAGTCAATTAGCATCTATAATCCTATAAGGGTTTTCTCCATGGAATATTGTAGGGAGATTTAAGATGAGTTTATCTATATATCCTTATTTAGTCTTTAAATTTATTATTGTGAACTTTAATTTTATTCAATAATATTAGAATAAAACTTGGTCAATGCAACTTATTAGTATAATATATTAATCTTAACATTATATTCGATGTTTGAAATTTTGATAAAATTAATTATGTGAACCTAGATTTGACCTGATAACATACAAAATAAATTTAGGTTAACATGATTTTAGTTTAAATTTCAAATTATTGTTATTTTTCATTTTCTTTCAGGAAAGAGTGATATGAGATGATTATCAAAACTAAAAAGATTACCTCTCGAATAAGTGAAATAAAAAATACTTGGTATTTAGAATAAAAGTCATTTTATAATACATATTTATTGTTTTTAAATATTTTATGAAAATATTAAATTAAAGTTAACATTCCAAAATGTAAAAATATTCATTATGATAATTAATAATAAAAAATACTATAAATATTTAGAATTATTTAACAAGTAAAATGTAACAAATGACAACAAGTTGGGGGTCCTTTGCATATATTCTGGGATTTTAATTTGTGTCGTAGACCATACATTCTCATGTGGTGTTGTGCGCCAGTGGCGTCTCCTTGCTCTCTTCTCTAGGCTGAGAATTATCATTTACATAGATTACTTAGGGTTAAAATATTATTTTAGTTCACCATATTTTTTGCATTTTTTATTTTGATTCTTCATATTTTTAAAATTTTATTTTGATTCTTTAGGTTTGTGAATGAATTCAAAATTATCATTTTGCTCATTAAATCATGATATATATTAATTTTATTATTGTTTTATTAAATTTTTTGACAGTCCATTTTTGAAAATTCAAAATCATAAAAGAAATTCTTATTTGAAACATATAATAAATATTAAAAAAGTTAATTAGATCCGGGGTAATTGTTTAATACCTATTAAATATTCAGATAAGCAATTCCGGGTATTTTAAATATTCAGAAAATGCATCGCCAAAAAAATAATAAAATAAGAATAAAATTAACGCCACATGAAAATAAGACTTTAAACATAAAAACAAAAAAAAAATATAATGAACCAAAATAATATTTTAGTCATTACTTTTGTTTTTGGAGGCCAAGATATTTTCAATCAAATAACTCTGAATAGTTGTTATAAATTACTTAAGTTTTATATAATTTTTTATATTTTTCTAACATCATATTATTGTATCACTTCCAATAATTGAGTTGGTTTATATTAATTTTATAGAATCATATTATTTTTGTGATATCATAATTATTTTTTAAAATAATCAATATAACTTTATATAATTTCAATAAATATTTTTATATCTTCTTCCTGATAAGGAAAGTTGGTTTGTTACTTCTCTAACGATGTACTTATCACTCAATATATATATATATATATATATATATATATATATATATATATATATATATATATAAAAGATTGTCCTTATCCATGTTGTGTGTGGAAATTTGCTCTTCCATATAAGATGGAACATTACATTTTCTTCTCAATTTTCATGAAAGGTTATTCCATTAATTGTGAGCACATTCTACTAGCTGCTTGCACCAGAGTGCCTAATGAGATGTCGTAATTTTTTTTTTTTGCAAGTACTCATAAGGTTTGGCTAAAACTGCTCTCCCTAAAAAATTTAACTCAACATATCAAATCAAGTGAGTCTCTAAAAAAGTACGAGTATTGTCCCATTTTCTTCTCCATTTATCCTATTGTTATTTTCTGGTTGGGTCATTTTTTGTTTTTGGTACATTATTGGTTGGTTCATTAAGAGCCTATTTTGATATAACGTTAGAAGTATTTTTGAAAATTTATCTATTAAAAAAATATTATATTTTTAATAAAAAATTTCTCAAAAACAATTCTAACTTATATTCAAATAAGTCTTGAATGATACACCATAGGGATATCAACTGTGCCAATGTGAATAACTCGTGCTCGTTCCTAAAAAATGACAAAGCCATGTCTGCGATGTGTGCATTAGGCTTTTATTGTACCCTGAAATCTGGATCATTCATTAACATTAAACAAAAATTCTGTTATACTATAAAAATTGTGACATAACGGAATCGTGATTTTGTTATATCACAAAAATAATAACTTAACGGAATCGTGATTTTGTTGGGTTACAAATTATCCAATTAATACCTAAGTTATTTCTATATGTCAAACAATGAAAAAAACAAATATAATATACACTGAAAATATGATTTTGTTGTATACTTTGCAACAAAATCGTAATTTTGTTGTATATTCTTTGCCTAATTACACAACAGAAATACACTTTTAACATAATTTATAACTCTTAAAATAGTTATTACAAAAGTTAATCACTTTTAGTTATATAACAATTTACTATTGAATTACAATATAAAAAATATAAGATTGTCAGTATATTTTCTAATTAAAATCTTATTTAGTTTAAAACATGATGACAAGAATATAAGAAACATACTATAAATTAAATTTCAAAGTTAAACGCAGTTTACCATAAGGAAAAATAAGTTTTTTAATGGATCCCGACACTTCTTCTCCAAAGATTTCAGTACTCTTGATGAAGTTTGGTATAGCTCTTAGCATAACATTGCCAAAATTGTATTTTTTTTCTATACCATGAGGTGAAGATGAGGTTCATAATTAGGGTTTAAAGAACAATAAAAGGTAAAATAAAAATAAGATTTTAGATAGGTTTAAAGAACACTAATGGTAGAGTGAAAATAAAACTAACAAACATGGGATGTAAGATAAGTGTTAATTTACAACTTCAACAATCTTAAATTTGTTGCTACTTGAAATGTCTTTTTGAATAACAAATACCTATTTTGGAAACGTATTTATGAAATTATGATATGTAGTTCCAGAAATATATTTTCGGAATAGACATATGATATTCTAGAAAGACACTTTCAGAAAGAAAATGGGTTCCCATGGGTGTACTCCCTTAAGTTAAAAGGGTATAATGGATAATTAGGATATAAAAAAAGGGGGGATTGTACTTAGCAAAATGGAGTTTGTAAATAGAAAATTCCGAAGAATAATAGTACCTGCAACGGCCGAAGCCCATCTGCAAGAGAGTTTCTAGCTAACAATATTTAGATCCAGACTGCCAACCTTAACATTGCTTGTCTGGTGTCAACATGTCATGATCAATGCTTCGTCTAGGTTTGTTAAAAAGTTGTTCAAATTCGACATATTAAATTAAAAACTAATAATACTTGTGATGAAAGCGAGTTATGTAAAGTCAATGTGTTTAACTTATTGTTCGCACTTTATTGTACTATACATAATGTTATAGATAAGTCTATTTTTTCTTTTGTTAAACCCAAGGGTACCTTTTGGTCTAGAGTAAAGAACTAAATTTTTGATATATTAAAATTTATTTAAGGAGTTAATTTTTTACATACACATTTTTAAAAGTAAAAATTATTTATCACTTGTGTCATACCTTTATCTTCACTCTTCTCAATAAGGAAAAACCTCTTTAACAAAAGATTGTGCAACTTATGCTGATGTGTGAAATTGTGAACAAATTTGACCACCAAAATTTTCAAAACATAGTTGGAAAGTTATGTCAAGGCTCAGAGTGGAAGATAAGGTTTGAAGCTGTATTGTGTCATGTAATTAAGGGGGGAAATGCCGAGTCATTTTCCATTGACTTTTATCTTGCTTGTGCTTAATAAGAAAAAAAAAACAAAAATCTTGTTGCAAAAAAATTGACAAAAAATGCTCTTGTTATGCACCCAAGTCCCATGATTTTTCATACTGATGTTTGATAGTCACATGATCTTGAATGAAGGTGGTCACAAGTGATCACGAGATCTTCTCCCTTAGCTGTCCTTGCCGTTGAATTAGGGGTTTGACATTTAAGCCGCACAAAAAGGCCTCTAACTCAACTACCATCCACCTATTTTTTTTCTTCTTCTTTTTCTCTTGAATATTAATCAATGCTAAGATAATACACGTACGAAGTATGGTTGAATTTATTAATAACTAATTTTCACTTACAAACTGCACTGATCACTTTCAGCATTTACACCAAATAATTTTTTCTTTTAACTATATCCAATTGAGTCGTTTATTTTTAATTCATATTTTAAAGGAACACGTAAAGCCCTGTCGAACCCACAACCCAGAAGCCCATTTAAATAACATGCAGAAGCAGATCGCAAGCCATATTTACAATTGAGGCCAAATATCTCAACTTTTATATACAAGGGAAGCTTTCGAATAGAAAAGTATACGCATATATGGGAACTTCATTAGTAACATTATTTACTTCTTCTTTGTGTCAGACTCAGTCAATTGCTTAACAAGAAGGCCAAATCTAAATATTTTAAGACCCATTCCACATTAAGAAAGCTTGAAATTCAATGCAATCCAAGTTAGATTCCCACCATTTATCTATTCCATTTCCAATTGACTAAATTAACATAAAGTGCATAACATAACCACCACATATCTAATCAACTGAATTTAAAATTGCAACCGTGCCAACGACGAGATAATATAAAACCGAAGTAAACTCACGAACTTATCATCATCATTATTGGTGTATTGAACTAATTAATTTTTTTTTTATCGGCAAACAAACATATTATTATTATAGTAACTGGTACCAGTGGTACCACATATCATACATATAGAACTAATTAATTAGTCCATCATATACAAATCAAAACCCAATTGTCTAGTCAAACGCTCTAATAACAAAAATAAATAAACTTTATATTCTTATAATGAAGACTATCAAGAAATTAAGGAATAAGAAAAAATGGAAATTATATTCCAAGGTACCACCATGCAATATTAGTATGTTATTAATCATCAATGGACAAACAGAGTCCAATGCGTGTTTGTTTCTCCATTTTGGTACATAGAATTCGTACAAACACTTTAGTTAATCTACTCCAGTTCCTAAAGATTCATTCAATAGAGAAATTGCTATGATACCAGAAGAAATCTAAGAATTTCGGTACATGTATATATTTCTTGCGCCAGTAATTGAATGAGTTTGAACATGTTAAGGAAAGAAATAGAAAAGTTTCTCAAGAACAATACCAAAATCTTTAAATTTCGGATGGTACCATAGAACTTCTCCATTCATTGTTGTTGTTATTGTCCATGCATTGATGAAGCCATGGCCACGACCCCAAGTTTTTGAAGATTGAGTTTAACTACGGTGTCAACAAACATCTTGGTATCTTCCTCCGTATTCCCTTCAGGTATATCTACGATATAAGATTCTAATACAATAGTATAAACCTTACCTTCTTTGTTAAACTCGTTCACGGATGTGACTGAACGATAGTTTTTGAGTCGGTGCTCGCCCCCAACGACCCTAAAGCTTAGGACGTTTTTTTCATCGTCCAAAATCTCGAGTCTCTCGGTGCTCGTTGACGCCGGGAGGCCCGAGACGACGGTTACTTCCCTTATGCTTCCAACGCCGCCATCCCCTCTCATGTTGCACCCTTTTATGAAGTGCTTGTACTTCTGAGGGTTGTCGAAGCTCCGGACGAAGGGCCACACGATCCTCGCCGGCGCGTCGATCCGGTATGTTATTATGGAAAAACATGTGTTGGGAGATCGCTCGAATAGGTGGTATTTTTTTATGATGGGTTCGAGTTTGGTTAGTTCCTCGGGTGTTAGGCCTTGCACATGATGGTGGGTTTCCGAGGCCATATAATTTTGGTGTGCTATGAACTTATGATTTAATGATTTGTTGGTTGAGTGAGCCAAAATTGCATGGCATGCATGCTAAAGAAGAAGAAAAATTGAAAGATGGTAATTGGTAAGGAAAGGGAGGGGTTGTAAAATGAAGGAGATCGATCGAGGAGGGTAAAGAATAAGGAGGACCATGTCAATTATGATGTTGATATATACATGGTGATGGGGTAGTGGACAAAATAATCATATGAAAAAACAACACATGACGATCGATGAGTACGCTTACTTATGTATATGGGCTTGTCTTTTTATTTTTTGGACGGATATGCCCTGGACATTTTTTTTTTCCCCCCACAGTACACACATATTGCTTGATAACAAAGAGAGAATTGCGAAGGAAAAAGAATTAAAAATAGATGCAAAAGTGTATTATATATTTGTAGTCTAAATATATATATAATATTGTGACTTTTTTTTAAGCAAATATTATTGCTTCTTAAGTAAGTAAGGGATGATTTGTAGGCTGGACTGGACCTCAACTTTAGCTATATGAGGAAAGGTGATGTCTTTAAGACTCTCACTGTGTTTTCTAATCCCTTTTTATTGTATGGGCAGCTTTATCTTGTGGTGATTTGAAGCTGATTCGGTGGTGCTTTTGAGGCTTTTTTTTTTAATTTTTATTTTATTTCTCTTTTGGGCATCTATTATTCCTATGTAAAGAAAGGTTTATAACAAATTGTGCGTCATGTTGACCTTTGCCTTTCCATTTATTCTTAATCCCGTTTCTTTTCGTAAAATTGAAATAGATATAGGATATGTCAAAACCATGGATAACTTTGTTGATTTTAATAATTTATGTTTTCATATTTAATATCATGTCATGCATATGCCCATGCCCATACCTCTATGGTAGGGTTGCCTATAGAAGTAGACACGGAGAATTAAATTTGTAGTAGACTATAGTAATATTCATAATCAAATTTGTGGAGCACATAAAAGGTTACTTTTTGAAAAAGGAAAGTGATTGTGGTTTTTGAAGGGAGAGTTAAGGGTAAGATTGGATAAGAGGAGTGGTTGCAATTGTTGAAAAGGGTAAGTTGGCAGATTGACAAATCATGTGAGAAGTCTAACAAACAAACTCTTATCCGCGTGATCTAAACTTCACTTTGCAGGTTGCAGGATTCCCCACCTCTCATATGCACCCACCCTATATCTAAAATTGTTCGATTTTAATTAACCTTATTTGGTTACTTTCTCTTGGTCTATAATTGTTACCAAAGAAGAAGAAATTATTTTCTCTGGATTTAATTATAGGAAAAAAATCATCTAGTAAATTGGATTTAAATATAAATAAGTCTAACTAATTTTATTTTAATTAATGTTATATTTCTAAAAGCATCTTTCATTTAATTACAATTCAATTTTTGAAATTTCTTTTTTTATTCATAATATCAAGTTTTTTAATAAAGGGCATTGTAGGAATAATCTTGTTCTTTACTTGAGATTAATAATATTAAATGATATCAACTAAGTTAGTTTTGCTTGTATATGAATTCAAAGAGAGTAATATTTTAATTTTTAACGTAATATACTAATTAATTTTTTAATTTATATCTCTTATAATATTAATGATATATGAACTACAAAAATAAAAAATAAATTAATAATACTGAAATTAATTCAATAATATTGTTATTTTGTTTCATCTATTTATTATTATTTTTTCTCGGTAAAAAACAATATGAAACCACGATTATAATGGAATGAAGTGATATTTATTTCGGTGAGTAATGGAAAGAGATAGAGAGGTATGATATGAGTAATTGATAGGGGTTGCTTATCATTGATCTCAATTCTCAAGTGGTTTGGATCGTCATCATCATGTTTGTTGGGGACTTTCTTCCATACAAAGTTTGAGAAATAGAAGCCGCAAGACACAGCTTTAATTTGCATGTGTGTGGCTAGCTGTATGCGGAAATGTGAGCAGCAGTATATAAAGTGACTATAATTAAATTGCTTCAAAGCAAGAGAATCTATCAATGTGTATTGCCATGCTCTATCATTATTATCAATTTACACATAAAAGTATTTAACAACATTCATTTTTTTTTTTATTGAAATGCGATGAATTAACATATTATTGATCGGATTAGTATTAAACTTGAATTTTGTAATGTTTTAAGACAGATATTCAGTCAATTCGAATTTTATACATGAAAAAATTATAATTAAAAAAACTCTTTAAAGATGATTAATTTGACATAAATTAATTATTAATAATAAATGATTCTTTCAATATTATAACTAAAACATAAAGTATGATTGATAAGTTAATCTTAATCATACAATTATATGTGCATGTCACTACGTAAGTTAGAATACTTTCAATTTTAAGAATATGAGAATTTTAAATTTAAATCATGTAAGCTAGTTGACATGATGATTAAAACAAAAAAACTATTAAGTAGTTACTTGACATTTAGAAAAGTTATGTATATTTTTTAATTTTAATTATTTAAATAAGGTATAACAGTGTGAAAATATATATATATATATATATATATATTAATTCTCTCTCTAATATATATTCACACGCATACAAGAAATTATTGTAAAATTCAAAATTATTATATATCTCCATGGTTCCTATCAATTTTCACATGATAAGTAATCATATTTTATTAACACTTTTATAAATTAAAATTTAATTATTTGTCATGTTAATATCATCTGAAACCATAAATAGTATAATGAAATCCCGAGCAATACAATAATTTTCTACACACATTCAGGTCAATATTTAAGGTGAGAGTCTGGCTAGTAAATTAATGTGTTGAGTTTGTCCGTCCTGAACTTAATTGTTTTGGGAGTAGGAAAGAGACGAATAAGTGCTCAGAATTTCAAGAAAAGCTAGCTATATACTTGGGTTTGAAGATTCAACTTCAAACAAAACACACACACTGTCTTACTGGCGACATTACGAGCAAAAGGCTCATTGGACTGACTTTGTGCTTTTGCATTTGTCCATTCTTCATGTAAAAAATGTTACCATTATTTTATTGTTAACAACATAAATATCTATGTTACCACATAATAATGTGTTGATGATGTATGGTTTTTAACTGGCAAATGCTAAAAAAAATGAATATTTTTATTTATTAAAATACTTAAAATTATATCTTTAATAAGTTTTTATATTTTATACAGTAAATATTTTCTTATTTTAATTATTTAATTTATCTGTGACAGACAGTTACTAATAATATCTTTTTGAATTTACTCGATTTGTACTTAGGGAATCTAAGCACACAATTATTGCTCCTATACTCTAGACAAAACAAAACTAGTCAATGGTAGCAAAAGATGATTTATTCAACTTTCAACAACGTTCCGATTTGGTATTGGTGGAATTGCCTTATTGCTAAGTAAAGCAAATGGGAGAGGGAGACACAGTTCTTGAAGTTATAAATTCCAACCTTTGTTGCTTCCAATCAGAGTTGGAGCATGTTTATTTGTCAATGATGCTTCCACATGGATATCTGTGATTGCCACCTTTGGGTTACCACTTACCACTTACCCGTCACATTCAGCAGCGCTCAGCACACAGGAGTGGATACTGCCTCTAGAAGAACACTTTTTATTATATAAAAACTTGCAAGTATCAATTATTATCTCCATCAATTAATTAATAAATATTTTATAGTACAACAGCAACACAACCTGATATCGTATTTAATTATTTACCGACACCAGCTACTCTAATATATTAAAAAAATATCTACCATATTCTTGACTACACTGAATTTTAGTAAATATGAGATGAGTTTGATGGTTAAAGATAAAAAAAAAGAGAAGAAAAATGGTAAGTTTGATCCCTTTCTACTAATAAAATTAATATTTAATAAATTAATATTTATCAATGAAAAGAATGACACCAGATATTTATTGTTTTCTGGTCTTATTTAATTTAATTATATGTATTCCTAGTGAATTTGATGGTTAAAGATAGGAGGAAAGAGGAAAAAGATCTAGGGTTGAATCCCTTTCTACAAATAAAGTTAACATTTTGATAAATTAATATTTATAAATAAAAAAATACACTAAATATTTATTGTTTTCTGGTCTTATTTTAATCTATATATAATCCTAGTTTAAAGTTATGCATTACGTTTTAAAAAATGATTACTTATATTAAATTTCATAAAAAATAATTTTATTGGACTAAAATATCCTTATTTGGTAAATGATTTATTATATTATGTAAATGAATGTTAGCAACACTCAATTTACCCAACCGACTTTCTTGTCTTAGTTTTATTTTATTTTGGTGTTTGGTGGTTTATCAGTCGATCTGCATACCTATTAAAATGTAAGTGTGCGTAAGAAGTCTTGTATTGAATTGGAATGAGCTTAACGAATTACATGTAAGTAAAAATATAAATCTAACCCTTTAGTTTTGGATTGGATGTGATATAAGTTTTACTTGTATAGTTTAACCATAACTCATTGATAAAAAAAATTGTATATTTTACCTTTTCGTATTTCAAACAAGTGGTATCAAAATTAATGGTGTGATCAGGTGATCAAGTTCCTAATGAAATGGAGGTCATGGTACAATTTGGTAACTGACTCGAAAAATTATTGAGGTATAACGAAATTGGTGATAGTGAATTTATGTATAAAAATATTTTTGTTAAAAGTCTTCTTGATATTGTAGAGGTTGGATAACATGAATAACATATTTTGATAATATGAGCTCATCATACCACATTGTTAAAAAAAATTAAAAAACACCTAAGCATTATACACACAAAAACACGATGTTGTTTATCTGTCCTTAAGCAAATACAAATACAAACAAAAAAAACATAAGAAAACAACCCAATGATACTAAGAAAAATGTATTAATAAGATAACATTCCATCCTATAAAGAAAGGTTATAAATGCATAAAGTTGGGTCAAGCTAAATTAGCTAGTGTACAAAAACACACACCAAAAGCACGACCAAATTCAAAGCATTATACATAATTTGTAGAAATTAGTATGAGAATTAAAAAATTATTGAAGCCAACTCACCATTGTTTTAAATGACTGAGCTGAAATCTAATTTATTAATCACACTTATTTATAGTGCAAGGAGTTCCAAGATGTGGTAATGGACATTACATTATCTATATTCAATTGGTTAACCTTCAATAACTTAGTCAAACTTCACAATGTCCTTTCAATCAATGAAGAACCAAATCATTGAAAGCATTGGAACATAGTCCCCTT
This sequence comes from Glycine tomentella, assembly GCA_007407185.1. Lineage (NCBI taxonomy): Eukaryota > Viridiplantae > Streptophyta > Magnoliopsida > Fabales > Fabaceae > Glycine > Glycine tomentella. Next base: position 2,150,087 of record PYAF01000241.1, read on the forward strand.
TTTCAATTTTTTTTAACATAGAATATATACTATAGCTTTTTCCAAATTCGGTTGTCAATCCACGAAATGAAATGTTCATAAAAAATAATAGTTGAATATTCAATAAAATATACTAAAATAAGTATTAAAAATGCAAAAGAATTTCTCTTAACATCCATGCTTATTTTTTTATCAAAAAAAATTGATCAAGTTAATAAAAATGAAATTCATATCTCATAAGGATGAAAATTCGAATCTTATTGTCAAATTTTATTGGTGAATAATATGTAAATAACTTTATAAACATTCAATGAACCTTAAAGCATGTATGATCGTATTAAACTCTCAAAATCTAATTCATCTAAACTTTTTATATATATAAAAAAATTAATACGCACATTTTTGAACTAATACAAACACCATATTATGGACCTAACACAATACAAAAGAAATTTGATTCTAAGTCTCTAAACATCAACCTATAAGAAATCAAAACAAAATGTAAGAAAAATAACTAGAAAAAAACTAAAAATAAAATTTGAGAGAAAAGAAAAATACTCTCTTTTCCTCGGACCACAAAGTGTAAAACTCATCTACCCATTCCTTGATATCAATATCAATATCAAGGGCAATTTCTTCATGTACTCCCTTCTTTTGCTTCCTCACCTCCTAAGAAAACCCAAACAAACCACAATACCCTTCCATCTAACCAACCAACACCACCGCTAAACACAAACACCACCACCCAGCACCGTCGTCAACCACTGTAGTGCAGGGAAGAAGGCACGCAAAATCGGAACACGAGAAAAGTATAAAACAAAACAACATTTAAGAAATGATTTTCTGGAATAGTAGAAAAGAAAAAATTAACATTCTGAAAATGGGTTTATGAAATTGGGATTTTAACATTCCAGAAAAGAAAAAAAAAAAGTTTTACAAATGATGCTAACATAATTTCGGAAACAGTTTTCCAGAATAGTGATTTTTTAACATTCTCTCGAGTCTCTGATGCTATTCATGCCTTCTTAATTTGCACCACAGTTGTTGACGACATGTTGGATAGTGGTGTTTGTGTGTAACGGTGGTGTTGGGTGGCTTCCTTCGTCTATTATCAAAACATCCCCATCTCTAGATATCCCGTGCGTGAGAAAGTGAAATTTCTGCCTTACTCATAAGAATGAAAATTATAAACAAATGATATATTTGTATTCTTAAAATGGGACAAATGGTCTGAAATCTATTCCCAAACTTCAACTAGGACTTTAAGATTTAAACTTTCACATTTATGAAATCTTAAAATATTTTTTAGCCAAATAAATTTTTTAAGAATATATATCAAACTGGGACTTTAAGATTTAAGGCTATTTTTTCATTAAAAAGCCCTTATGTAAAATTTTAAAATATTTAATTTCGTAACCAAATACAAATTGTTAGGAATGAGAGGAGATATAAGGGAGGGGGAGATTATAGATTCCAAAATCTCATTAACAAAAAAAAAATTAACAATTAATAATTAATATTGACTCATAAAAAAACAAAAACAAAAACAAAAAATGAGTTTAAAAAAAATTAAAAGAACCTGAGTTGCTAAAATCAGCAGTTTTGTAAAAGGGAAATCACGAGGGCCCCTAGCCAGCGACAGTGAGACTAGTTGTTGTGGTCCTCTTGGATATGGACAACCTAGTCAAATATAACCTATTCCTCCTTGTGTTCCAGCTACCTAATTGGTGTATCATGTTTCTTCTCATATTAGTTAAGAAAAAAAGTTGGTTTTTAAATTGTTGTTTTATCGTCCATTAAATGCTGATGACTTGATCCTCACACTAATGCTTCTATAGTTCTATTTTCAGTATTGTGCACAGGTGAGAGAATTAGGGTGAATATGAATGGAGAACAGAGAAACTGATGAGAAAAAAAAATAGATGTTTTAAGGCTGTTTGATTTGAAAGAAATGGGGAAGAGAAAAATAAGAAAAGAAAAGAAAGGGAAAATAAATGAAGAGAACAAAAAAAAGAAGTAAAAAAGTGAGATAATTTTGTAAATTGCTTAAAGATTTTTTTTTTGTTTGTTTTATATATAAAATGCCATAAATGTCTGATAAAAAAAGATGTAAAAATAAAGACATTTTTATCTTTTTACTACAGCAATATATTATCTTTGTTCTTTTCCTCCCAAAATGAAAGGGTTGTCGTAAGAGTGGGTCTTACATGTTTTTTCATCCATCCATCCACTTGTTGCCAAATACCAGACCACTAAAACATTAAAATGAATATTGTTTTCTATCCTTCGAGCTTTTTATGTCCATAAACATTGTTTTCAAATAAGAGTCTTAAGTTATCTGTAACTCTTAAGAAAGAAATTGAAAGAAAAGAAAATTGTAGGTTTAAATCCACATTTTGTACTTATGATCACGTAATTTTATTCTCTCAAAACTTTTACTGCCCATTTAATTAGTCTCACATTTTCAAATTTTAGTAATTTTGATCCATTAGTGCGTAATTAATTTTTTAACAAAAATTAATGTCACATATATTAGTAATTACATCATACTAACAGGATAAAAGAAAGATTTGATAGTTCGACACATATTAATATAATATTAATATTATGTTGTATATAAGTCAGTAAATTATTAATATCATATTAACATATATATTTGAATTATCACACCATCAATTATATCACCATATCATCATTAATGTGTCATGTTAAAAAATGTGAAATAATTTTTTTTTAAGGTCAAATTACACATTAACAAAACTATAAGAATGAAAAGTGAATTTAAATTAAAAGTGTTATTTTTTCCCCTTTTATTTGACATAAATATTTCTGATAAATAAAGAAATATATAAAAACAAGAATAATTTGATCTTTCAAATGTAATAACTAATAAGACACTTTTATTTTTCTTCTTCTTTTTAAATTGAAAAGAACCCAACAAGTATGAGTTCTACATGAATTCTAATCTTTCATTCAATATTTTAAAATACCAAATAAAAGAAAGAAGCATATTTAATTTCTATCTTTTCCATTCTTCCTTGTCTCTTTTTCCCTTTTTCATCCTCTTCCTAACACATGTAGCATCATATACAATGTGTACTAGTGGGGAAATTTTGACACTTGTTTTGTCAATTCATAATGGAAAATTCCGGAACTAGAGTAACAGGATTCAATTGAATTGTAAGGTGGTCTTTCCCTGTTTGGAGGACCATACTCAACTCAGAACCATTGGTCAGTCGTACGTTAAATCTCTTGAGGTCAGAAAAACAATAAATGTGATATCTTAGGGAACAGACATTTTCCCAGCTTCCAAAACTTGCAACCAATAACTGGTTCAAAATCAACAAATCACCAACTACAATGAGGTTGGTTTATCACCATCTTACTCTTAATTCCTCTTACAGATTCCAAATGAGACATTTCAGTTACCCACTTTTCAAGCATTGCTGAACTCTGCGGCTCCTCAACAACCACCTGTTATATTAAATGTAATAATGGAGACAAAGGACATATATATTTGTTATTACATCAATGAGAAAAAGCCATATAATAATAGCATGACATTTAATAAGTGTCAGTCGATATAATGTTTTTTTCTATTACTATTATCAATGGGATATAAAGGCCTATCATTAATACAAGATTTATCAATAAAAATTAAATGATTAGTTTATAAAATAATATATTAACATTATATTAAATTTTAATATATATATATATATATATATATACACACACCATATTCATTCTTAAATACAAGACTCTTTTTTTAAAAAAAATTATAAGATTCTTTTCTCAAGTTATCTCTTAGATTAATTATTTTTATCAAAATATCCTTAATTTCTTTATAATACTTAAATGCTATAATGAATTATAAAGTTACTTAAATGCTATAAATTAGTGAGATAAATTTATTCTCTCTTAAGAAGATTGAAAGATGATTACCATAATTAATTGAGTGAAAAAATAATTAAGTGAAATGACTGAGTTGTTATAATTTTCAAGATAATTTTAAAAATAAATATAAATGATTAATAAATTTAATTACAAATTATTATAAATTTAATGTTATTAATTAAATTATTTTTCTTAATAAGTATCAATTAATTAAATGTGTAGTGACTGACAAAATCTATACTAATGGGTTAATTTCTGTTAGATCAAAATTATATTTATTTTTTAGGGAGATACTATGTTTTTATTATTAATTTTGTTGATAATTAATTTTTATTTAAAGAATAGAAGTGTGTGTTTGTATCTACTTTCAATTGGATTGAACACCAACCCCAAGTCTCTCCTTCCTTCTAAAATCTTACATGAGAGAGTGGAAAACTTTTATTCAATGTGATTTGAATGGATGTTTTTTCTATTCACAACTCTAAAGTGTAAAAACCTTACCTTAAAAGATATAAGTTAGTTTTACTTAAACCTACAATATGTTGATAGATAAAAGTTATACTAATAAAAGTAATTTTAATATATATATATATTATTTTTTATTAATAATTGTTTTATAATATTTATATTTTAATTTATTATGTTTAATTATATCATTTGAAAATTTTGCATAATGGACTAATATCTAAATTTTTTAAGCAGGTTGATCAATCAAGTTTTGTTAATGATGACAAAGTTTCTTTCAATAATCTGAAAGCTTTAAAAATAAATTTGTACCTGACTATCAATTAGAAGTATATTCTTGGTACAAAAGAAATGATTTAAATGATTTTCTTTTTCTATTTTCGAGATTCTGATGCTATTTACGTAAAGTTTCCTGTCTTGACGCGGATGCTGCATTCAACAAGATTTGATATTGATAATAAAATAAACAAAATAATCCACAGATTTGATTCAAGGATGAAAGAGCACAGATAATTTCTTTTTCTTTGGTGCACAGAGAAAAATAACAGAATATGATAAGTATTTTTGGTGTTTTTAATTATTTAATATTCTGAATATTTATTTAATTTAACATACAATGGCAATTGTGTCATTAAATATTAATGAATTTTTGAAAAAGAACAGTAACAGCAGAGAGTCCTCTCACAATCACTCTCTTTTCTAATCTGTTGTGATATGAAAATTTATGGATCCGAAAGGTAAACAAAAAAGGACAAGCTATTAAAAATACACTGTCACCCCTTAATCGGCAACCAACACTCCACAAATCTTATTCATATAATTTTTTTAAAAAAAACTAAACGAAAGGAAAAATTTGTCAAACACAATTACGTAAATAATTTGTATAATAAAAAAGAGGCAAACAAGTAAAAAACCTAACAACTATTAAAATACATTTAATTAACTACTACACAAGATTTACTGGAAAGAATCTAGTTGTTTAATATTATATTCATAAATCTAGCTGTCAGGAAAAATTTGACCACCATACACAAATTTGCTTACTTGATCCAGGTAGAATGGGCTTACGTACTTTGAATTTTTTTTACTATATTTTATAAAAAAATAATTATTTATATAACGTCTCAGACTTTTTTTTTAAAAAAAATTAACTTTTTATTGAAATTAAACTTATGCCACTTCGAAATTAATCTTATATGCCCATAATTTTAAAAATTTGTCATAATCATATCTCTGTCTTATATTGTATCTATACTTTTAGGTGACATAAAATTATCACTTTTAATAATTGTCTTTTAATTTTGTAATTTTAGTCATAATTTTAACTTAATCTTATTTATGTTCATATTTTAAATATTCAAATAAATATTTAATTCTCTTAAATAATGAATATTTAGATTAATTTTAAACATTCGATGACCAGATAAATTTCATATATTATGAATACGATTGTTTTTATAATTTATATTTAATATTAAATATTATATATTTTTAAATATATTTCTTAAGCAATTATTAATAATTAAGGTATCATTAACCTTTTTGAAATATAAATTTAATTTCTTGATGTATTATCAATTTATAGATATATTTTTTTGGTAAGGCTTTTGGCTCTCCCAAAAAACTGAGGTATTTACAAATTTCAGTCCCTTAAACCAACTATGGGATAAATTAATTTCTTGATTCAGGGCTTAATCAAAGCTTCTCACCCCTTCTTCTCAAGGATGTATACATATTATTCAGTAATCATAATGTGTTGATTAATTTTAGTAGGTACAATTTAATAAAGAATAATATCTTGGGTCCTTTCCTAGCATGCCTACGTACTGTGAAACCATGGATATGGCTTTTGTGTATATATATATATATATATATATATATGTGTGTGTGTGTGTGTATTAGCATCCTTATGATAAGTTAATTTATCGAATGAAATGATACTGAGAAGACTTGACTTGACTTTACAATTGCCATCCTCAGTTTGCAATTGCAAAATATTGGGTGGGGGAAAGGTCCAAAATGAAAACTGTGCACTTCTGTTTTTTTTTTTTTTTTTTCTGTACACTTCCCTGCCCTAACTGCACCTTTCTGCTCCCACTTTGTTCATTACTAATATCCGCCACCAGAGACGACAAAAGGTTAATGGGGATTGGTGATTCCTGATCAGTTACGTTTTCCTTCTGATTTCTGAGTCACACACACATGTATATGCCCTATCTTAATTTCTTTTGAGTGTTAATTAGCTAGGATTCATGTGATGAGTCCATGCAGTTTGTACAATTGTACTATATATATAATAAATTACTATATAGTATAGTAGAAATATTAATTATAACATTATTGTTCTGGTCATTGAGAAATGAGGATGGGAAGAAAATGTTCCTATTGTGGAAACTTTGGTCACAATTCAAGGACTTGCAACACTCACAAAAGGGGACTAAAGATTTTTGGAGTGCAACTTGACCTTTGTTCTTCTTCTTCTTCATCATCATTACCTTCAACATCTCCATGCACCTCTTCTTCTTCATCAACACCCTTTGATATCATGAAAAGAAGTTTGAGCATGGATTACCTTGTATCTTCACGAATCATCTCACCCTCTTATAATTTTCTGCTTGGTGGTGGTGCGGATGAAAATTCATCAGATAAAACAATATCTGATGGGTACATAGCCAGTGTCGGCGGTGGTGGACTCACTTCAACAACTCATCATCAAGAAAGGAAAAAAGGTTCTCTCCAAACTTTACTTGCGTTTGTTATGATGTATGGTTCTAATAATAAATTTTGCATTACTTCTAAACAAGGAGAGAAATACAAGAAAAGAGGTAAGGGTATGATGAGATGGCTAATATATGTATTAAGATAGATAAAAAATTATTTATAAATTATATTGTAGTAATTGTGTACTAAACTCTAACAAAAATATAGGAATTGGTGCTTTTGAATTAAAGAATGTCTCATGAACACTTACGCTAGCTATAGAAATTGGGAGAGGAAATAAATTAGTAAATGATTTCAATTAGTAATATTATAGGCTTAATTAATCAATATTTATATAACATAATTTAGTGTTATTAATTTTTTTGCAGTGCATTGACAAATTTAATTATATATTATGTAAAGATTAATCGAGATGATGACTATATAATGATTTGAGGTTAAACAAAGTACTATTACTATTTGTTTATGATCAGGTGTGCCATGGAGTGAAGAGGAGCACCGGAAATTTCTTGAAGGACTGGAGAAGCTGGGGAAGGGTAATTGGAGAGGCATTTCTAAAAAATTTGTTATAACAAGAACACCATCTCAAGTGGCTAGTCATGCACAAAAATATTTTTTGCATCAAACTAGCTTCAATCAAAGAAAGCGCCGTCGTAGCCTCTTTGATGTGAGTAATTTAATTAGAATGATGATAGAGGGTGAATATATTCACACGTTATATATTCCATCAAAATGCTTATAATTTGGTTTTACTTTTTATTTTTTCTATTATATTATACCATCATTTACTATCTTTATATTTAATTAATTTATATGTTTAAGAAAGTTCGTTAATTCAATTAATAATTAATATGTGTCGGTCTTCTCATATATTTATAGGAAAGAATGAATTTATCTTATTAATTTCAGGTGGGAAGAGATGAAACCAATACACTTGAACAGTTTAATACTTGTTTTAAGGCAAGTGGTGAATTTGGGTACCCATCAGGGACTATAATTACTTGTCCTCAGTGGGTTTCTAACAATCATTCAGTGCTGAATTGGGCCACCACTTCAACCAACTACACTCATCAAAGTGCTTCCCCAGATCTAGAACTCAAACTAGCTGTTCCCATGCTAACAGAGCCATGCGGCAGAACAGAATTATAAGTACGTGTGGTATTTGAGTTTATGTAAATTCGACATTCAGATAAAAATTAAGTGCATGTATTCTGATTATTGAATCTTTAAAAGAGTAATGCTGTAAAAAAAGAGTAAGCAGTTTATCAATTAAAGTGTGAAAGTACTTGTGTCATAAATTGTGTTTAGAAGAATTGATTTAAACAGGTAAAAGTTATTTTTAATTACGAGAATTTACTTTAAAATTTAACACAAGATTTATATATTATATATTTATTCTATAAAAGTTATTCTTTTTTATGGTCTAAATAAAATTAATTATTTTAACTTTCTAAATCTATCAAATATAAATTATTTTTTAAAAAAAACTAATTTTATTAAAATTTAAAACAAACTCATCCGTAGTTTCGGGAACTTAGATGATGTTTCGTGTTTACCTAGACTAGGTTGGTTATTTGCTTGATTTTGTGGTTATTTTACCAAAGCAAAAGCTAAGTTGTCCCTTCACGACATTAGTAGTTATTTGGAGGACAATCCAATTATCATGACATTTTTAACTGCCAAATTATGAAGTATCGTAATCATTCAACAATGTCAAAATTAAATAAGGAAAAAGTTTATTTATATTAAAAATTTAAAATCAAATTCCATGCATAACATATATGGGGTAGAGATTGGTCAAGCTGTCTGAGATGAATCTAAAATCTATCTTATATATACAGTTCTGGTCAATTTTTCTAGAAAAATCAATTACATCAATATTTTTTAAACCATTCAAAAAGTCTTTTTAAATTTTACAAGTCAAACAATTTAAATAAAAAATAACAATAACATTTTACTCTTACATTTTTAATTAAAATAAATTAAATGTCAAACAATTAAAAGAATAGAAAATATCCAACAATCACTTGTCTCATCACCTTAGTTATGCCAAGTAATGATCAACTTTAAACGGTAAATGGATGGTCTTTTAACAAGAAGAATAAAGTTGCATGATTTTAAAAATTGAGATTAAATACAAGCAATTAAGAAATAGACACTAAAATCACATATTAAGAACTAGAAAATGAATAAAAGTACAATTAAACCTAAATTTATATAACATTTATAAAATAGGAGTATTTTCTTCTTCTAAGTTTTGCAAATAGAGAAAATTGTGTTTGAAATACAAAATACAAAGATTAGAATAATTTACTCATAAAAGAATATCACCTCATTCAGAGGTATGTATCAGAATAAGAAATTCATTATATATAACTACCTACTAAATTTTTATCAAACAAGAACTTAATATACTTAGTTATAAAACGTAAATAAACTGAAAAAACTCAATAGTAATAAGCTATCGAACACACTTTTGAACACAATATTAAAAATTTGAATCTCACTTTTCATTTAGGCTTAAATATGTTTTAATTCTTCAAATTTAAGATAATTTTTTTTAATCCTCTAAATTTAAAATTAATATTTTTAATTCTTATAATATAAACAAAAAAAAAAAAAAAAAAT
>PYAF01000241.1:2177263-2202464 GCA_007407185.1 Glycine tomentella
TTTTTTGTTATTATTTTTAATTACATAAATGATATATCAATATAATAGAAATAAATTAAAAATATTTTACTTATTTTTTAAACTTTGAAAAAAAGTAAGATATCCTTTTTATCAAAGTTTCAACAATTATATTTGATATAGTATATTAATTAAAACTCATTAAAAACCTATAATAAGTGAGTTTTTAAATAAGAAGTAAGGTCAGAAATATTTTTGATTTTTAAAAAGTATTACTTTATATTTAAAGAGTGTGTTAAAAATGTATTACAAATATTTATCCTTTTCATATTATTCTTTGTTGTTAAATTAAATTTGTGTTGATTTTACGAAATAAATTTAATTCATTTATATTATAAAAATAATGTGAGATTTCATTCAATAATAAAAAAATATAAAAATTATCATAAAAATATGTTTTTTCTTACATTTTTCTTAGATTCGAATTCTAATAATAAATTTTTAAAATTAATTAGTATAAATATACTAAATAAATTTTTGCAAATTTAAAACAACCCAATAAATTCGGCGTGCTTTTGGAACTTTATCTATGCAAACATTTCCTTTTATATTTTGCAATCTTAAAAATTAGATGAAAAAAATCTAAATTAAAAAAAATACATGAAAACAAAAAAAAAAAAAATCATTTCTTGATTCTGGTATAAAGAAACAATTGAAAAGAAATCGAAATGTAATCTTGTAAATTATTCTTCAAAATAAATCTAGTAATTTAATCCCAATATAGAAAGGATCCTATATTTGTTTTATAAGGCACTTTATAAATATACTAAATAAAGTTTAATAAATTGAAGTATTGAACACCCCCTATAGTTCGGCGTACCTTAAGGTACTTTATTTTTGTAAATATTTCCTTTTATATTTTGTAATCTAATGAATTAAAGGAAAAAATCATTTCATGACTCTAGTATAATCAAGTAATTAATTTAATCTGAATAAAGAAAGGATCTTATGTTTGTTTATTATTTTACGAAATATAGCGTTCAACACTAGCACTTTATTTTTTTTTAGGGTAAATACATCTTTATTTTGTTGACTTTTAGGCTAAATACATCAATTTAAAGTAAAACAATCTTGGCAGATTTTTTTTTAACGTTTTTAGTCACTTAATAAGCGTTTTTTTAACTGCCAATAAGCGTTTTCATAAACTAACTTTAAAAATCTTTTTAACAGTAATTTATGATTTTACACAATCAGTGCATTTAAAGTAATTGGTTAAGAAATAAAAACTTTCTATTTATTAATTAATTCTCTATTTAAGGAACCTGGCTAATAAGATCATAAAATTAAATACTACGAGATTGATTTACTTTATTTAAAAAAATATTCTTATAAAAATAAATAATCATAATTAGAGACGGATCCACATCATATTAAAGGTGTGCACATATACCCTCTCACTTTAAAAAATTATATATAATTATTTAATATTTTTATATTTTATTTTTCCTAATTTTATATATTTGAATTCACTACTTCATATTTTTATATTTTATACTCTTTAATTTTATATATTTAAACTCATTATTTTCAATTGTCCTCACTGACCCAAGGTCCTAAATCCGTCACTGATTAGGGACTTTTATATGTTATACTATTCCTCTTATATTTTTAATCTATAATATATATATTTCTCATCATATGTTTCTTTAAGTATATTTATTTGTTTCATAATATATTTGTAATTTTGCAAAATAAATAATATAGTATAAATTAATTCTCAATAAATATTTTTATTTGTTATTTTATTGTTATTTTACTTAAACATTTAAATAAAGTGTATTCAATAATTTTGTTGCCAAGCTAGTAATGAATTATAGATGTGATTAAATAACTGTTAGTTTTTTATTCCTCCAAAGATTACTAGTAGTCAGTTAATTAATAATAGTAAGATTGATTAACGATTTCGTTCACAACATAGTACCTCTCGATCCTGCTCCCTTCAAATTTTTACTATCACCAACAAATATAGTTTAGGAAGTGTAGATTTTTTTATATGAAATAAAAAATTAAATAAACTGAAATATATTTTTATATATTTAAATCTGAAAGAAGTACGTTTTACAAAATATCCTATTTCATCAAATTAAAAATAAGGTGCTGCATCACATCCAAATAAATAAAATTAACGTTTGGATTGCTTTACAAGAAGTGTATGCTGCCTTAATATTTAAGATTGACATGCAGCCCTTTGGATAGCTCATTCAATAACATAAAAGACTTCATCTAAACCCAACCATCGAATATTCCATGCAATTGAAATTTAACATAACGATCAACCTTAGAGATATTAGATGAATTCAATGATAAAAAAATCATAAATTTAATATCCTTTACTTATAAAATTAATATTTTAATAAACTAATATTTACCAATAAAAAAACCATTATGATCAATTATTCTTTGTACAGTTGAACTCACGTAAAAAATTATCTTTCACTCTCTCTCTTTTGGACCCAGGAGGTATTCCTCAATTAATACTAACTCTACCTAAAAGTCTAACCATGTAGTATATATCATTAGATGACACTAACAGTGTAACACTGTCAATATATATTTTAATTAAATTCCAAAAATTAAAAAATATAATTATAATTTTTATTTAAATATTAAAGATATTAAGAGATGAAAATAATACTAAAATATACTAATAATTTTAAAATGACAAATAAGGAAACATGGAAATATCTTTGAATATGCGGATTTGGTTAAAAGTGTTCAATGATGTAGAAAAGGACACAGTCTTCCTTGATGGGAGTTTGACTGGCACTGTCATTTGCCACCTACCGTATTAAACTGCTAGATATTTTACTGAATTAGATGAACAATTTTGCCGACTTCATCTCGAGTATATATATCTAAATATATTCAAATGAATATCTGAGAACATTAATTAAGAAATTAAAAAAAAATTATTGGATGTACAAAATTACGTTATCTATAACTTCTTTTACACTATAATAAATATATTTTTTAGTTCCTTAATAATGCTCCAAGGGAATTAGTAAGCAAATACATACTTAGTAATATAAAACTCATTTATGTATTATGTAGTACTAATATACTAGCAGCATTTACGGACTTGTTACAATTCATACAAGTAGAAACACATTTCCATCTACACTAAATTCTTTTTCACTATATCAAAATACTGTACATCAAAGTTTCCACAAAAATGGAAACATTCTGGAAAACTCAGGGGGACCATTTCATGATCAGTGAATCACGGGATAATCTCAGAACGTAAAAATGCAGGAGCAATTTACGTAGACTTTGGAGCTCCACTAATTTCTATCAAGCATTTCTTCGAAAGATTGACTATTGAATCTGCAATGACTCTAGCACTAGACTTCATGTAACCACCTGAAATATAGAAAATAACATATAAACACAAGATGATAAATATTGGTGTCTGTTTCCCATTTCATCTCAACCAAAACAAACATTCACCTGGACGAAACAAAAATTTACTTTTTACTTTTTGTCTCTTGGAAAACATGAATAGACGTTTAGGACTAGGGGCATCCAAACGGTTTTCCAAACAAACTATATACAGTTAGATAAAATTACCAGGAATGTTCCATTTAACCTAAATATTAAACCAAAAATAATTATGTCCTATAAATTATTAATTATAACTGATTAGTCATATTTTCACGTCATAAAATTTTGTTATTTGATCACATTTTAGTGAGTCAAAGGTCTAAGAATCTTTCAATATAACAGATGTTTATATTGATGATGAAAACATGGCTTTACAATACTGTATCTTCCTACATGAAAGTTGTGCCATAGGACCCCAGTCTCAAATAATTCGCTAAACAAATCATAGTATTTTAAATTTTTTGCATAGATGGACACATGGTCATACATAAAAAAGATAACCTCTTCGAAGTCAGACATACGATAGGGTAATTTGAGGTGACAGGTTTCCTTCAGATTAACTTTTTTAACATAACATAATAAGATACTCGTATAAGTGAAATGTACAAACTACAAATATTAAAAAAGACCAATCGCAAACAAAAGATTGTAGTAATATAAGACTAGAGGCCATTGTTAGGTAAGTTTCCTGTGCACACAAAAGACCATAGTAGCCACCGCCCACCATAATATAATAGGGAGGAAAACAATAGCAAACCTGAAGTAAGCATGACTATAGGAATGTTTTTTTCACGTGCAAACCGGAAAACTTTCTCATCTCTAAGGGCAATTCCTTCAGGACTGATCTGTATGTACAAAATAGCACAAGCACAACTTATGGTGAGTGGTAAAGGAATTAACTAAAACACTAACTCATAATAATGAACTATTCTTTTCACAAAAAAACTGCATATAAGAGCAAATTACCGGGCAACTAAAGTTGATACAAATTTATATTTTACTGTAATAAAGTGAATCCAATAATGACATTACCTCCAACCTTCCTAATGGATCACCTTCTAGGATGTCAGTTCCAGCATTATAAATAACCAGCTCAGGGTTAAAGCTATGCCCAGCAACCTTGAATCACATTGACATGAAAAAAAACTTTAGTAAAAGAACTTGAATGTTAGTATACCTTCTTCATCTGATAAACAATTCTATGGTATCTTATGGGTATGATTGGGAGTTAAGAGTAGAAGGGAAAGGGGAAAAGAAAAATCAATGGGAAGGGAAGGATAGAGATTGGGAGGTAAATATACAGTTTTCCTTTCCCTTGTTTTTGTTTTAAAAATAAAGGGAAAGGTAAGATAAAGTGCATCATGAATCAAATGAACAGTTAATATAATTGGACTTGGATAGGATATAGAAATACAAAAATGTAAAGACACACAGCTATACCTAATCCTAGTTAAGCAGTGAGTATTCAAACCAAAATATTAGAGAATAACAAGTTTACAATGATATTGCAGCATGCATACCTCAAGTGCTTCATCTAATTTTTGCAGGTACTCTTCTGTAACTGTCCCACTCTGAAAGTTCAGGGGGAAACATATGAGTGAGAGAGAATCTTAAAGAGGAAAATCAGAAAATAAATATGATTCACGTTTAACTGATAAATTGAATATACCTTTACTTCAACTTTCTGATTTATGTAGTTTCTCGCCTCATAATCCTGATATAGAAGGCAAAAAGGAATGGTAAGGGATTGCCATTAGTTGGTCTCAAGATGATAAATTTATGATGACCATATCAGAATATATGCATAATTCAAATTAAAAGCAAATAACAATTAACTGTTGATGATGGACCATCCATCTACACAGGATTAATATTATTGGGTCTTTTATCCCATTATCAGAAAAAAAAAAAAAAAAACATTATTCCAACATCATGATGAAGCATCGCTATTTAGAAAAGAGTAAGCACTAATGTTTTAATGAACCCACTTCAACATATTTTTCAGCTAAATCATTTGCCGGCCTCCTGCATACTTCATTTACAAGTCGATTGCAGATGAAGACAGAAAAAATTATTAACATATTTAAGCTTGAATGTTTGACATAAATGCCATTTTCTAGTATTTGAATAGGTTTTCACCACTGGATTTAACACTTAACAGGTGGTGTGGACAAGACCAGTAAAGACCTTAGTAAGAAAGGTTGATCATATCAAGATTAGCCTAATAAATAATGTTATACAGAAGTTATCCCCACAAACACAAGTAGAACAAGACCATGATTTTTTTTTCAAGAGAAATAATTTTAAAAAAAGACCTTGATCTAAATGGCCTTTCTCAAAGTTTAGTTTTTTTTTTTTACTACAAAAGCGCCATTTGATCCATGTCACTGACCTACTCTCAGAATCCAATTGCAAGGTATGAGACTTGAGTCCACATTGGAAGTATGGGATTTAGGTGTGGAGTTTATAAAAGGCTTTGGGTACTCCAACTACAATGGTTAGTTTTGTGGTATAGTACTATAGTTCTTCCAAGATTTTTATTCAACTGGTATCAGAGCTCTTGACCATATCTTTTAGCTGCAATTGAGTAGTGGGATGGTGATGCCAATATTGCAGTGTTAACCTGGGACTAGATGACTGGCTAGTGCACAACCAGTCTGCATGGGTGTTGGGGCTGTGACTTGTGGCAGGATATTAGGATCCAATTGCAAGTATGAGACTTGACTTCAGCATTGGAACTTGGAAGTATAGGATTCTGGTGTGAGGTTCATAGGGCATTAGGCTATCTAATTACAATGGCTAGCTTTTGTGATGTGATTCTCCAAAGGTGCATATTGGCCACCCAATACAAAAAGACTTCTGTTGTTGGTTATTAAAAGGGCAGCAGCACCTAGTTGATGAGGCTCCCACCATGTATGGTCTAGAGAGGGTCATATATTTGCAAACTTATTCTTACCACTAACTCACAAGACAGCAATCTTCCTGATGTATACCAAAACTCATTCTTTTTCACCAGCGGAATGTAGAATAGAAATTGCAATATATTCTTTCATGCCACTCCACAACGATATACATGGAGAAAAATCCATGCTTCATTCCAAGATAAGGACTAGACAATTAAAATGTACAATGTAACAGAAAACTGCAACACATCAGATGCCAGCCAGGCAGCCAGCAATGTTGAATAGATGAGACAAATGAGCAAAAAGAGAAACAAAGAAAAATCACTTCAAAATACTAGATAGGAAGAAAAATTTTGTAAAACAAATCAAGGAGCAGATTACCAAAGGATATATTCCAGGATTGTACATATCCAGGATATAGACTCGGCCTGCCATTACAAAGTCCCCATTGTTAAAGCACTAAAAGATAAGAAGTCAAACACTCGAGCAAAAACAAAATTTGGACATACTATCATAAGCGAAGTCCATTTCATGACCGTTTCCTTGATGTGCATCAAGATCAATGATCATCACCCTGAAAATTTTGCAATCAATTTTTGCACAAGTATTAATAGAATATGCTAACTTGCAATAAGATAGTACCTTGATATATTCAACCGAACAAAAGCAAAGTGGATGCATAGAGAAATATCTGCGTAAGCACAGAATCCACCCCCTTTTTGTGCAGAACAGTGATGAAAACCACCTCCCACATTAATGGCCCATCCTCTCTCCTTTGCAAGTTTCGCAGCCAATATAGTTCCTCCAACCTACCATTTGATTAGAAGCAAGATGAGATTTTTGGAGATGCTAAAAAGACTTCAATAAAACAGTTAATTTACCTGCTTCCTGAATGGAAAAAGAACTTTTTGTTGCACAAGACAATTGGGAATTAATGCCACAGGAGGGACCTATATTTTAGTAATTTATATCATTGAATAATCCACAATACATCAACTGTAATTAAATAACAAAAGCAAACAAACTAAGAGCTTCAGCACAACCATATCTGCTTTTTTCTATTCTACAAAATCAAGAAAAATTTCCATACAAGAGCTCCATAGTTAAAGAAAAACAAGGAAGGGTAAGTGTAGACAACAAAAGTGTAAATGGTTGCCTCGTGCCTACGAGTGGAAAGTACCTCAACTATTATAGCAACTTTTGAACTCTTCTTCAGGCTAGTCAAATACGATTCAGAATGTACCTTCAGAGAAAAAGGAAAGATTTTTTTTTTATCAGGTTCAGCACTAGACATTATGCTTAAATTACATCACAAGCTTGTTTTGGTTCAAGGCTAAAAGTCCTTTTGATAGCTTTTGACAGCTTCTTTACTGGAAAATAAAAAACTCTATCTCCAGTAGAGAAACTCTCATAAGCACTTTATACCTTGTATCCAAACAGGCCTGTATACTTTCAATCATTTTGCTTGTTGCTGCTATACATGTGATTTTTTTATCCGCGGGAATCGAAGACAGTGTCAGGGGTTTACAACAACTCACAAACCTGCTCAACCAAGTGAACTAGACTCCTTGACGCCATACATGTGATTTGAACATACATACACAATTTTCAAAGACATGTCATGTAATTTAAGTCATGTTGAAATAAACTTCTCTATAAATACTTAAAAATAAGAAAATAAACACTGAAACGAATTAAACTTCTCATATTACTTAAAATCAACATGTGCACTTCAACTTTTCTAAAAACTCTCATCTTCCTCCTTCAAAAATTGAGGTACATAAAGTTGACTTTGGACTAAGTTTCTCAATAATTACTTCTATGAGAAGAAAATAAGAAAAAAATGAAAATGAATTTCTCCGTAAGTTAAAATGAACTCTCCATTAGTTAATCATCAGTTAATTTGTAGATGTTATTTCATCTTTTCGAGAAGTCATATGAAAGAGTTTCCACAAATTAGCTAATGATGAACTCTTTTAGCTTATGGAGCAGCTCATCTCATAATTTTCTTCTTATTTTTTCTAAAAGATACATCTCATAATTTTCTTCTTACTTTTTCTAAAATCTTTTAGAAACACTTCTAAAGAAGTTTAGCCATCGCTTAACTTATTTGATTCATTTTTTTTTCATTTTCTGCTATAAGCATTTATGAAGAAGTTTATCCAAACAAGGTCTTACTGCTGAAGTATTATATAACGCTTACCACTAGAAGATCATCCTTGGAAGCTTCCAAAGGCTCAACGATGCATTTTTTGTCGAGTATACCAAACGAAACGAGGAATCCACAAATGCGTCCCCACTTCGACGAATCAAACGGATGCCTACAACAATCAGCGAACAGTTACGCAACTCCACACGCTATTCAGAGCTTCGAAAAACGACGTTAGTGCGAAGAAATTGCTTACAGCTTCTCTATGCCGAGAAACGCTATGTCGTAAGTGGCGGAGTAGATGAGCGGAACCTGAATTATGGTAAAAAGAAAAGAAACTAAGAGCAACACTCGACGCGCGAAGAGTGCGAGTGTGCGGAACTCGCTTACCTTGGAGGGAGACAAGTCGAAGTAGAGCTTGCTGGAGACGATACGGTTGCGCCTGAGAGCCTCGGCGTCGTTATAGGAAGAAGACGACATCGAATACGGCTGTTGACGGCGGTGGCGGAGAATCGGAGATGCTTTGACCGCGGCAAACCTGGTGCAAAATGGCCGAGCCACCGAAACACACCGAGTTGACTCAGTAACGATTTCCGAGACAAAATTTGGTGAATCGGTGAGACTCAACTCAACTCACCTTGCTTAACTGAGATACTCGAGGCCTGAAAACTGAAAAGCAGCGGTTGAGAAAAATCATGAATGGCACCGAAAAAATGGAATGTTCCACATTCCATAAGCTAACTCCAATTGCTCAATTTGGCCGTATCATCCAGAAATACACCGTTTTATTGTTTGATTTAACCCTGAAGATTGAAATACTTTTGAAAACTAATTTTTATATCTATCATACTAATTTCAACCGTGATTATCCATTTTAAAAGATTTTATATAGACAGTTTTTCCAATAATTCATATAATAATAATAATTTTAATAAATACATTTTCGATAATATTAACATTTTTTATATTAATTTTAATAAACTTTTTTATAACAATTTTAATTATATAACATATATGACAATGTTAACAATGAATTTGATAGCATCAACGATTATTTTATTTAAATAATATTTTTTATGAGAATACTTAATTTTTTAGACTTCTTTCACCTTGTTATCATTCATTTCTCATCGAAATAATAACTATAAAAAATGAATTAAGTTTCTAAATTTGGAAAATTTTCATAACAGAAACATTTGATAAGGAATTTTTTTTTCATGTCCGAAAATGAAATATTTGAGAATTATGAATTCGGAGAATTATGCTTCTCAGGAATAAAAGAGTTATATTATATTTTTACAAGTTATTTTAATTATTTATAATATTAATAAAAGTAACACAATATTTTTATTATAATAAAAAAATTAAATTAAAAAAATTCTTATTTCTCCAAAGAAAAATTTCCAAAAAAAACATTCCCAAATTATTTGATAGAATTTTTATTATTTTAAAATGGATACTAAACATAAAGAAATTAAAATTCTCAACTTAAAGATCTTGAAAAAAAAAAAATCAAAACTCCTACCCACAGCCAAACATCTTCTTGATGAAAAATTCTACTATTTAGTTATTTTAAAGAGTCAAGAGACTATAATAAACAAACATTAAGTTCAAATGAAATTTAATTATGATTTTATCAAACAGATTAATTGTAGAAGAATTCAGTTCGGGGTTTGTAGCAAATTTCGGGGTATGTAAATTACAGTCCAAAAATAAACTACTAACATTTTTTTAACAATTTTTCATATTAGATAAAATTTAAGTAAAACTCAATCAATCCTAATAATAGAAAAGATAAATTTAAATAAAAACAAACTTTTATCCTATTTTAATGTATAAAAGAATAGGACAAGTTCTTAGTGTAAATCGTGAAAGGTTTTTAGTAAGAAGGTTAGACAAACAAATTCTCATAGTTATTTTTAGCAATGAAGTGGACTCTAGTCTCTAGTACGTTACAAGTTCTATTATAGATTATGTTGGAAGTTTTCTATAATAAATAGTCCATTCATCTTATTTGCGTAATGAGAATTTAACATTAAGAGAGGGAAACATATCAATGCTCCCGTGGACACATTATCCATAATCCGTCAAACATATGTTTTTGTCTTCAGAACGATCATTACCGAAAGCGACTCTCATAACATTTCTATGCACGTAAACACGTTTTTCAACAAGTGCGAAGGTTTCGTTTTGAAATATCTATCCAAGCATATTTGCAGTTTTCATCTGCATCGTGAATGGGACATATACTCAATCATTTTAATCTATTATGATCATTAAACTTTTAAATTAGGTGGTGAATTGAATTCTAAGATTTATTATAGAGTAGATTTTAAATTAAGATTTTAAATAATTTTTTTTATCGATTATAGTGTCATTTAATATTAAGATATTTTAAAATATGTGATATTTTTTCTTTAATAATAAATTCTAAATTGAGATCTTAGATAATTTTAATGGATCTTACATAAATCTTACTTTTAAAAATTTAAAATTTAATTAACTAAATTAAATTAATTAAGTAATTAATTTTAATTAATAAAACATGAAAAAATATGAATATTAATAAAATATATAATTAATTTTAAGTAATTAATTTTAACTTTTAATTTCATTTTTTTTATCCTGTCACATAAGAAATCATTTTTTTGAATTTTGTGCAGATCTTTATAGTTCTTGGGAAAAAATCGGATCTCCATGTGGAGATCTTCATTCTCTTTTTACCTGTCACATAAAAAAATCATTTTTTTAAACTCCGTACAGATCTTCAAGATTATTGGGAAAGAATTGGATCTCCATGTGAAGATCTTCATTCTCCCTTTAATGGTAAATATTGGAAATGAGATATATTCAGTTGAAGATTCCTTCACAAGATCAGCACTAAAGTTGCTTTTAGGATTAGAATAGGTGTAAAAATTCAAATAATACTTATAAAAATATTTGTAATTACCTATCAATAAGATTTTCATATATTAAATAAGCTCTTTAAAGATTAAAAATAAATGTTTGTTCTCTTTTAATATTTGAGAGAATTGCTTAATACTTTTCTTACTCAATGATCTAAAGTTCAAATTTTAAATATATAATTTGTTAAATATTTAAAAGAGGGTTTTGTAGTTATATTCATCTTACCTAGGTAGAATAATTGAGAATCTTCATTTATTTTTATTTCTTCTTTCTTATTACATAATCTATGTTGGAGTATTACTTATTAAGATTACATTCGATAAAACATTTCAGTTAATTTTTAATTTTTTTACTAATTGGAAAAATTTATTTGACTGTTCGATAAACAAAATTCTTTTAATAATTTCTAACTTTTAAATTATATTTTTTTCAATTTTATCATCAATATATTTATCCAATTTTTTAATTATTCATTTTAAATAAGTTATTAATTTTTTATTTATGTTATTTTATATTTTTCAGCTACTCCTATACCTAATTTTATCGAACACTTCTAATTTAATAAACTATTTTTTCACTATCAACTATTTTTCAGCTAATTTTTCAATTTTCAATCAATTTTTCAATTAATTTTACGGAATATATTCAAAGTCTACATTATCATTCTAAATGTCTAACAGTGTAACACACTGATTTCTACGCATAATTTTTTTCTTTAT
Organism: Glycine tomentella; assembly: GCA_007407185.1. NCBI lineage: Eukaryota > Viridiplantae > Streptophyta > Magnoliopsida > Fabales > Fabaceae > Glycine > Glycine tomentella. The sequence goes on from PYAF01000241.1 coordinate 2,189,341, forward strand.
ATTAATGCAAAGGGAACTATGATGATGAGGTGGGAAAGTATGGCCAGGGGAGTGTGGTCACATATCTTCAAACTTGAAGGAACAAATCAGTTGAACTGGGGCCACACGCAACACACAAGCATATGCTTCTCTTTGCATATATCTTTTCGTTGAAAATTCAGTTCCATCATAGATTATATTTGGACCAACCATAACCATCATTTGTCTCTATAAAACCCAAATCATGAAAGACACTCGAGAAAGAAGGATCTATAAGGAATACAATGCTGAACTGAACACCATATTCAGAGCATACATTTTTCCAGCAGAACAATCATTCTTCTCATCTTCATGAGTTCCACCATGGCCACGGATTCCCATGTAAGTTTTTCGTCACCCCCATGTTTGAAATAATCGCCTTTTATTTTTAAATTGTCTAAGAAAATTACTTCAGAATAAATTAAATTAAAGTAGCACGAATCTTAGGTGTATATATGTTTCATTCATTTCATTATTGTGAATTTGTGATAATAAATCATGATTGATGAATTAATGAATTAATTAATATATGATTGGTTGTAGCAACTTGTAATTAAATTTGAACAGGGTATGTCAGATTCTTGGACAATAGGGGAGCGTGTGTGTGCGGCGTTGATGCCATTCATAGCGGTGGTTGAGGTTTTGATTTTGGCCGTGACAGGTTGTTTCAGCTATTGCCCATGCATCAGCATTATTGATCAGAACCATAAACGTACCTATACTAGTACTGCTAAGGATTTCGCAAGCCTTGCTGATGAAACCAATTGTAAATTAATATTCCCTCCTAATTTTAACTTTGTAATTATTAATCAAAGCATATGGATAAGGAGTGTTATTAAGATATTGATTAAAGAATTAAACATGAGAAAATATTTCTGGTGTTAAAATTATAGGAGATTATAAAAAAGGTTATGAATAATGCAAATATTGTTTTTTCGTTTTTAAGTTTTCTAACTTATATCTCAAGGACACTTATTAGTATTTATATCTTAATCAAAAGTGTATATATATATATATATGTATATATTTGTTCTACTTATCTTTTGAATAATCTTTTAAGTAAACACTGAATATATAAACAAAGAAAATATAAAGGTAAAATAAAATTATTTTTTCTATCAAGTTATGTATTTAATTTTTGGATAAGCTTTCTAATTTAAGTTAATTAACTTAATTCATCAATGTAATATTATTTTTTATTTCTATTAGTACTTCTAAAAAATTTTATTCAAGTAAAACTTATTTTATTAATTTTTAGTAATGATAGTATTTAATTATCTTTTATGTTTTCAAGATTAAAAATATTTTCCATTTAATATTTTTCATGAATTATTATGAAATTTCATAGAAAAAATTGTTGACAATATGCTAGCCCGTCCCTAACATCTACTTCTTCAGTCAACTGTCTATTTTCATTTTGTCTGACTGAAAGTTAAAATTAAATGCACACTACATGCTTTCTTATATTGTCGCATATTATTATTATTATTATTATTATTAAGATCTTGTTAATAAATGTTCTTGAGATATTGTTGAGAAACTAAAAAGATAAAATATTTATTATAAAAACTATAAGAAAGTGTAAAAAATTATGAATAATATAATTTTTTGTCATTTGATAAAAATATTTCTATTTTAAATTTTTTTAATCAATGGACACTAGCATCTACTTATACGATGATATATGAGTTGGTTATGTTCAAGTATTTTTCTATTTTTATATTTTTTATTAATTGTTAAAACTTTCGGCAAGTAGGATTCCATGCCAGCTTTGATGGGGTCCAAACTCCAAAGGTCTATTAATTTTTTCTGACAGCTCTCAAATAACTTAATTGTTATTTGCTAGTATGAACTTTGAAGATCAATGAGTTCCAATGATTGGTTTTTTCTGCTGTTAATAATTCAGTTACAGTTGATGAAGTGGAGGCATTGCATGTGTTGTTTAAAATGTTAAGTGGCTCCCTAATTGATGATGACTCGATTCACAAGGTACTTGATGCTCTGTTAATTAATTTGGCCAACTTGGTTTCTAATTAGTACTATTGAATACAAATGATAAATATTTTTGAGCGTTTTTCTATTAAAAATATAGAGTTTTTTTATTAAAAAATTCTCAAAAATAATTCTAATCATAGATTGAAACAAAATTAGTGATTTATTACTGCTGTCTTTTACTGCTTCTATGATTCACATGTGTCTCCTTTTATGTGTGTGTCTTGGAGATTGGCTCCAATTGAGTGCTTAGCTGCATGGTTGTGTATTTTGTTTTTCTTAGGATAATAAAACAGTTTTGTTTTCGTATTTTGAAGTTGTTTTCTAATTAAAATTAAAGTTTTACTTGATAGTTCATAATGACTTTTTTGTTAAAAAAAATCTATAATGACTTCAATGGACATCTTTATTACACATATTACAGAAGTAAAATTTTAATTTTGATTAAAAAACAACATTAAAAACACATAAGAAATTATAAGTATGTTTTTCTCTTATTCTTATTATGTGAGAGTTTATATGTAATTAGTGCATATTTGGATTTCTGGTCCAAATTTACGTTTATACCAAACTCCATTTTCAGGAAATGTCACTTGCTTTGTTTTTGTAGTGAATGTGTGTTGGACTTTGTTATGGATAAAAGATGTATTATCTTTTATCTTATTAATTCAAATATTCAAACTTTCAATAACCCATTATCATAATCACCAGAGAATAGAAGATATGTAATCATAACTGCTATCTTTCAGTTATCCATATCTTCGAATATCTCGGTAAAAGATAGTGGGCTTCAACCGTCAATGTCCAGGTTAGACTCCTATAAATAAAGCATGCACCATGGTGAAAAGTACACACAATCCTGACTCTCTCTTTCCATTCACACGGCACACACTGCACGCCAAATCGAGTTGTGAGTTACTGCTGCTACTGTGATCTTCTTCTTCCTTAAGTTGCTTCAATTTCATAAGCTTCTTAAGAGAGAGAGAGCCTGATCCTACATAAAATCATCCAATGTCAGGACATTTCTGTTCTCTTTGAGCATATCAGACTTCATGTCACTACATCACTACCAACAAAGCAAACACACAATTGGATAATATGCGAGTGCTCTTTAGGTATCTTGGATTTATCATACAAAATGATGGGGGGAAAATAGAGGAAGATGTAAATTAAAAAATTCAAGCAAGGTGAACAAAATAGAAGGATTATTTGATATAGACAAACCTTAAGCTAAAAGGAAAAGTTTACTGTATAACTGTAAGATCAATGATACTTTATGGTACTAGATGTTGGTTAATAAAGGACTGACAACATTTAAGGATTGCAAAGGAGAGGATAATGAGTTTGATGAGTATTCATACAAGAAAAAGATAAAGATAAAAATCGAAAGTGTTAAGAGAAAGTTGGAGTGACATTTTTTTAGAAAAAAAGATGGTAGACTTGTGTCTAAGATGGTTTGAATGTGTGAGAAGAAGATCAATAGAATAGAAACCCTGCTTGGAAGACTTAACCAAATGGAGGATATATAGCCCAATAATTATATATGGATAGATCAAGAAAGACTTTAAGATAGATCAATAAATCATAAGTGAAACTATTAAAAGGGATCTGGAATTAAATTTGTTTGTGAACAGAACACAATGGTTTTATCAATTTATGCACACCTAATGAGAAAAATCTTTGGTTGTTGTTGTCAGAAACCCGGTTGCTCCCCAAGTGGGAGCCAAAATTAAAATCATTTTCTTGCTGTACGGAATCAATACATCAGTGATGCAGTGATCATGACATTAGCATGCTTTTTCTATTGTAGGAGGAGCTTCAATTGGCACTGTTTCAGACCCCAAATGGAAAAAATCTTTTCCTGGATCGAGTATGCAATTCCTGTATTTCTTAACCATGGCATTTTTTCCTCATGTTGGTTACTATATTGAATAACCAATAAAGTTTGTAGGAGGAGATTATAACTGACTTGTGTATTATAGTAAAATAAGTGCATGGAAATAGCAAAATAGTTGTTTATTTTTTTTTAAAATACTTCGGGAGAAAATGATTTTGCTGCATTTTTAACTTTAATATCGCCATTATAATTGTGTTTTTATCGATTGGTTATAATATGATTTTTGGCTATTAGGTGCATATGAGGCCAAGAAAACAGTTACATGACTCGCATAACATGCATTAGCAAGTTTTTTGGTGTGTTTGTTTAGGGGATAGAAATAGAGATAATGGAAATTAAAGTACTTTTTTTAATTAAAATAGAGTACAAAAAAGATGTAGGTCTCATTGAAAAGATAAAAAATTTCTCTCTAATATTATTTTTCTCTTCAAAACCGAACACACCCTTTATATACTTTTTTCTTTCATGCATTCATCAAGGCATTCATGATTCATCCACAGAGCCTTGAACAACTAATGTGTTAAACTACTATACTTCTTCAGGTTTTTGATGTTTTTGACAAAAAAAAGAAATGGTGTAATCGAGTTTGACGAATTTGTCCACGCGCTCAGTGTTTTCCATCCATATGCCCCCATGGATGAAAAAATTGATTGTACGTTCAAATTGAAGACAAACTCTTGGCTTCATGCAATGGAACTCAATTTTTATTCACATCTAATTAATCTCTATCCCTCAATGATATTTTGTAGTTGCATTTAAGCTCTATGACCTGAGGCAAACTGGGTTTATCGAGCCAGAGGAAGTAAGTGTACAAATTCATCTAAGCCTCATCATAATTGGTGGTACACCTTCATTTTGAGATGATATGGTTTCCTTGGTTTTAGGTCAAGCAAATGGTTGTAGCCATTTTAATAGAATTTGACATGAATCTTCCTAATGATCTTCTTGAAGCAATTGTTAACAAGCTTATTTTATAATCAAATATGAAAATTTAGCTTAAATGTGGTATATTAATTCTGGGACCTTCACATTTTCATCTTTTTTTTTTCAGACAATTGCTGATGCGGATAAAGACAATGATGGTAAAATCAGTAAAGAAGATTGGAAAGCTTTTTGTTAGTCGAAATCCATCCCTCTTAATAAACATGACACTTCCTTGTTTGAAGTAGGTATTATAGGAGTTCCCTTACGTATGATCATTCACATATATGGTCACTCTTTCCTATTTCTATGGAAGTCCTTTTAAACTACAACTAACAATGCAATGTCACTTTGTCATCTACCAGGGACATCACTAGCGTGCTTCTGAGTTTTGTTTTCAAAGCAGAGGCAAAACTTCGAGATCAAAGGTTTTATTATTTTAGCATCAAGATGCTTTTTGTTTGAGGTGAATAATTATGATGCCTTATTGCAAAACAGAAGTGTTTTGTGAACGTACAAGCATGGTATTTTTTGTGGGAATTGAGACCCAAATTAGTTAGGAAGTAAAGGATCCATTAATAGATTAGGTTGTAAACTATTAGGAAAAAGTTAAAATATATTTTTTCTTTTATTAAATATGAAAAAGTTTGAAATTTATTTTTGTAAAATTTTAAGTATGTTTTTCATCTTTTTAAAATTAAAATGTGTATAGACAAAAAACAATGTTCAAAAAATTTACATTGATTGTATGCATGATCGATGTAAAAAATTATCACCATAGACTTGAATTTACCATAACCCACATCTAAACCAAAAGTGACACATTTCAGTTTTATAAGGACGAAAAATATATTAAATTTTTTACAAAAACAAATTCTAAATATTTTCATATTTACAAGGAAAAAAATCACATTTTAACCTTAGGAATATATGCAATAGAACATAACTTATTCTATATTGATAAATCTGTATTAGTAAATTTGTAAAAGAGAGTAACTGATTTTGTATTAGTAAATTCGTATTAGTAAATATTTCTATAATAGAAACTGCATGATGGCAGTTATACATAGAACGTAATGGCTAGCAGATATGTTCTATGAGTATATATTTAAAAAATTGGTGCATATTTGGTTTGTAGTTAGAAATGTTATGATATGTGTTTTAGTACAAATTTAATGGATAAAAAAAAACGTAGAAATAAGGATTATGATCCATTGATAAAATTACTTTTGTCTCAAACTGGAATTTTGTAGTGACAAATAAAACATCCTCTCAATTGTTACTAATCAATTATTTTTTATTTTTTATTTCTTTTTCTTATTTTTCTCAAATCAAGTAAAGTTTACTCTATTTTTTACTTATTTTCATTAATCTTATTTATTTCATATTTATTTCTCAAATCAACTCTCTTTCATATCCATGAGATAGTGTTTTGCATTTACTCCCTATAATCCTTATAATTTCAAGAATTTTTTCATTTACTCCTATAAATTCATCCTTCGAGCACATATGCTGACAACATACGTGACATGATGACGTGTCAATACCAAATTGACATAAGGTAACAATAGAGATTTATGACAAAAATATATTTATGATGAAAAATTTCAAATATCATTGAACAAAAACGAAAAAAAAATTGACCAGGGATCAAAACTTAAATATATATAAGGAAGCATGAACATATTTTACCCTAAAAAAAATTCTTACATATTTTATTCACCTTATTTTTTTGGGTTAATTAAATTTTTAGTCTTTAAATTTTTTTGGAAATTGTTTTTTAGTTATTGAACAAAAGTTTGACTACTCAAGATCTCTCAACAATTTTTCGTTAAATTTTTTAGTCCTTTAACAAAAGTTTAACCAATTAAGGTCCTTAAATTTTTTAAAAATTCGATTTTCAATCTGTGAAGCCTCATTAAATAAATAAATAATGAAATTCAAACTTTTGTTTGTGACTAAAAATCAAAATTTTAAAAAATTTAGTGATCTTAATCGATTAAATTTGTTAGGAATTAAAAATTAATTTTTAAAAAAGTCTAGAAACTATAAACATAGCTAAACTTTATTTTTCTTTGATCTTCCACGAAATAGACCCCTAAGTAGTCATAAAAAGAGTAAATAATCATTTTCATTCTTAGATTGTTGACAAATTTATTCCCTAAAAATGAAAATTCAAATTTTAGTTTCCGAAAGTGAAATAATGTTACAAATTCATTCATGCATTAACTTTCGTTCGTTACCGTTAATGAAAGAGCCTATATGACATAGAGAGACGAAAATGTCACATAAATGATCGTCAACATGACTGTTGAATAGATTAGACCAAAATGTTAGTAAGTTACCATTTGACCAAAATGTCAGCAATTTTCCATTGGACAAAAATGTCGGTATTTGTTTTTTAACCAAATTGTCAATAGGTTTCCATTGGACCAAAATGTCAATAAGTTATCATTAGACCACAATGTCCATAATTTTACATTGGACCAAAATGTCAGTAATTGTTTTTGGACCAAAATATCAGTACGTTTTCATTATATTAATTTGTTAGATCCCAAATTTTGTTTCATTTAAGAGTAAAATATAATTTAATCTTCATCTTTCTCTCTTTTTTTTTTGTCGTTGCAAACATAACATTACAATAAACACTTAAAAAAAATAAGAAAACAAACATAAGTTAAGACAAATATAATAATAAGCATAATATTGATTAATAAATATAATTATTTTAACAAACATTGTAACTCAAATGCAATCACAACAAAATCAATAACATATTTTTTAAAATTTGATTAATTATTTTTATTTTGCTTACAAGTTATTTAGTTTAGATGTTACATATTTGTAGGATGAGATTAAATGCTCAACAAGTTGAACAACCTCCAACTAATTTTGAAAGTACTCCAACTCCTAATGTTGAAAATGCTCTAGCTCCAACTCTAACTACCACTCAAAGTGCTCCAACTCCTAGTGTTCTAAGTGACTTTTACATATAACTTATTAATTATTGTTAAATTATGTTATGCATAACTAGTAACTATTTATAATTGTTGTAGGAAACAAGCTTCATACCTTCACCTTTGTCAATTGTGTTTAGACTACCTCCAGTTAGACCTTCCACACCAATTTGAATTATATTCTCATATGTACCATCTCATAGGATGAACCAACCGAATTACATGAGCTTTATACCTACACTAGGGCTGCATGCCGCCAAGATTCGAAGAAGTGAAATATGAGATATGTTTGCCTTTTATTTATAGTATATTTTAACTAATTATTATAAGTTGGATAAATTTGTAATGATTGGTATACTGTTACAATATTTATTTTTTTAATTTATAAAATGTTTATTTTCAAAAAAATTTATTGTGACATCATTAGGTAGTGACAAAATCAAATTATGTCTTATTTTTTATAAGGATTAACTTAATGGTTGTGTATTTTTGTTTGAGTATCATATTTTAGATAAAGTATTATCACATTAGAAATTTCATACCAACAGACAAATTATACTTATTAATCAATATTATGCTTATTATTATATTTGTTCTAACTTATGTTTGCTTTCCTATTTTCTTAAGTGTTTATTATAATATTATGCTTGCAACGATAAAAAAGAGGAAAATAAAGATTAAATTATATTTTGTCCTTAAATGAAACGAAATTTGAGGTCTGACAAATTACTTCAATAGAAACTTATTGACATTTTGGTCTAAAAAAATTACTGACATTTTGGTCTAATGAAAATTACCGACCATTTTGGTCTAATGGAAATGTACTGACATTTTGGTCCAATTGCAACTTACTACATTTTGGTCCAATCTATTTAGTAGTCATGTTGACAATCATTTTTGTGTCATTTTCGTCCCTCTGTGCCATTATGCTCTTTCATTAATGATAACAGACATAATTAACAAATTGATGGATTTGTCACACTTTTTTCACTTTCAGGGACTAAAATTTGAATTTTCATCTTTTGAGAATGAATTTACTCTATACATTCAGAACGAAGATGACTATTTATCCTAAAAAATAATAAATAACTAAATGCATATTTTGTCTTAACCAACTTAAACACGTGTTTTTAATAATAAAAAATTGAGATGAGATAATAATAATAAAGAAAGAAGGTATTCACCAAAAAAAAAAACAGCCAAAAGAAGATTTGATCACTATTTTTGTTATCTAATTTACTTTTAAGATTTAATTTAGTTCTCTTAGTTTTGAAAGATCATTTAGATCCTTTAATTTTTAAAAGGTTGAATTAGATTTTTTATGTTTTTAAAATAAGTTCAATTTAATCTTATTTTTCTTTCGTCTACTCCTAAAATTTTAAAAATTTGATAGTTTTAAATAAGTTAAAATAAGTTTTTTCCCACAAAAATTGAAAATGTTTAGATTACATTCTTACAAATGTTTTAGTAAGTTTTTCGTTTTTTTAAAATTGAAATATATCAAATTTTAGTTAAAAATAAATTTGGATAACTTTGAACTTACAATTATAGTTATTTTACATTAATTATCTATATAATTATCTATAACCTATGATTATGTGTCAAATTTTTAGTTATATATATATATAAGTTTGAACATTTAAATTATTTTAAAAATAATAACACAATTCAATTTTATTTTTTTCATTTAGACGGTTTCAATTTGAATTTTTTTATCATGAAATTGGTGCGAAATATAATCAATGTTACTCATAACTAATCTTGCAGGGGAAGCACAAAAAATTTGAATCCTAAAGTTTATCTAAGAAGATCAAATTCAGAATCATTCGATTAACAACTGGTTTTGAAATCCTATTTAAAAAACTGACCCAAGTTTTTTCACTGTGACCAACCATTGTTGGTCTTGATTGAATCATTTTTTATTTATGATTGTGATTGAACCATTTAATAATGAGAAAATTAATTGAAGATTAGAAAAATAAATAATTAAACCGCAAAAGAACGTGCCAGAGAATTCCTCTTTATAAACAAACGTCTACGTTACAACGTAGCATCATATTCGCCAAATCAATATCCACACTCTCTCTGCCTCTGATTCCAAAATTGTGAAAACCCAGAAGCAGAAGGAGCAATGGCAGATAAGCCAAGTCGATCCCTGGTCTTATTCGGGGATGGGTTAGCTCGTTTCATCGATTCATCGCACTCTTACTTCCACTCTCTCGCTTCTCTATCTTCCTGCGGTTTTTTGAGTCTCCCAAATTCTTTCCCCTCAGGTTCCCTTCTTCTCAATCCACACCCTCTTTGTGTTTGTAATAATGCCTAGCAGACGCTTCTCAATTATTATTTTTTCCCATTTATGCCCCTGCCACATTTAAATTCACTTGAATATGTAGTTTCCAGAAAGCGAGGATGAGAGGACAGTTCGAGAATTTGCAGTGCTGCTGGATGCATGTCCCATTTATTCAAATATGGTGAGACCCATTTAGTCAAGTTTTGATTTTTTTTTGTTATCTTATCATTGGTGTTCTTTTTGTTCCTTGTTAGAAGGGGCAAATCAGTGATAGTGACAACCAAGAGGATCCACCAAAACAAACCTTGCCTGATTGGTATTCTCTTTTATTTGTTTGTTTTCCATTTTCCAGTTGTTGTTTGTAGAGATTAAATTAATCATTTGACATGTTTGGATAAACTTCTCTATAGCATTTTTAATTATTTGGGCTATGTATGGATAAACTTTTGTATTGCATTTATAGGAGAAGAATGTAAGAAGGTAATATGAATTAAGTTTTTAATGTGAGTTAAAATTAGCTTATGAATAAGTTAAATTGAGCTTGTGGAAAAGTTAAATGAGAGATTTTCTATAAAAATTGAAGTGACTAAGTTGAATTTATCTAACTTATAAAAGAAACTTAACTTATTTTGCCTTTTTATTTTCTTCTTTTATAAGTCCTTATCGAGCAAGTTATCAAAACAGGGTCTTGATATTTATAGGTGACAATCATTCAAGTATAAGGAAAAAAGAGAGTAAGTTTTACTTACAAGGACTAAAAATTATGTTTTTAAGCGACTAATAATACTTAAGAAACATAGGAACACCAAGGACCAATGTGTACAAAATAAGGACTTACAGGTACTTAAGTTTTTTCACGTAGGGACTGATTCTTAAATGAGTGTCACCTGTAAGGACCATATGATTGATTTAAATGGATCAAATAAAGGATTTCGTCTTTGAAATACAGGTTTATGGGAATGAAAGCTGCTATTTTGACCAACAATTCAAGCTTGAAGTCTTTTAGTGCCAAACTTGGATTTAGTGTTCTTAAAGTGGATGAGTTAGTGGGAGGAGGTTCAGCCAAGGTTGTGGCCCTTGAGCTGCTCAAGTTGCTTGGCTTTCAAGAAGGGAAGGTGCTGGACAGTGACCACTTTGATCTGGTTTTCTTTCACATTGGAGCTGGTGAACAAAAAGTGGTTGCTGCTGATGTGGGGTATATGGATGCCTTGGTTGGAGGGGTAATGAGTCAAATGCAACCTGGATCTGACATCAGTTCACGTCTGCACTTGTCCGTTATCATGAGCTATGGCAATGTCTTGGAGGGTGATGATTCTAAGTTTTCTGTGTCAAAGAGGGTAGATGAGAAGAACTCCCATCTTTCAGTGCTTTATCCTCTACAAAGTTATGCTATGAAAGGAGGAATTCCTCGAAAGGATGCAAGGTAATTAAAGTAGCATTTAGCATTTTAGCGCATGGATAGAATGAAATAGAAAATTCATTTTTTGTTTGTTTTCCTTGGTTCTATCCTTTTAAGTGAAACCAAAATGAAGAATTTTTTTACCCCCTGCCGTGTTCTTTTATATTTTTAAATATGCCAAACATAAATAGAACTCGTGTTATGATATGCACACATCCACCAAACACTTCCTAAGTTATAGTAATTGAAGATTAGTAATCTTTGCTTTCTCTTTGGATTGTCTTGAGTATTTATCTCCATATCAAATGATACAGGCATTATTCTCCCATGTTAATTGCTCAATGGCAATCTGCGGTGACTCGCAAGGATAATGCAGAGAGATTTTCTTTTGAAGATTTTATGGAGGTTTGTTTCTAGATTTTACTTTAGTTTTTATTCACAATTTAGTAATGATTTATTCCAATTAGTGTTTCAATTTTTGCTTTGTTTCATGACTTATTACTTTGGTCATGCTCTCTATTTGTTGTTCTTAATGATGTTGAGTGTACAACTTTACATACTTCAATCTTTAAAACTTTCATGTTATTGATCAACATGTGTATTTGAGTGTTTCTTCTAGTAGTATACCATAAACATATTTGATTCTGTGTTTGTAAGTGTTTGCAGTTTTTGTAAAGTATCATGGTTTGAGTGCAAGCTATTATGGAATTTTCCTAAGCTTGTTATTCGTTTAAGCTAGAATTCTTGGTTACTGTATAACCTTTGCTTCACTGTAGTCTTTTGTTTTCTTGTAATGCAGCATGGTGGAAATCTTACAATACCGGCAGATAGGTTCTTGTATGAGATAGCCTTTAAGCTTTGGAAAGCTCCCAAGTATGGAGCCTGATTTCATTTTTTGGTTATCTCTTTTCAACTTCTTGTTGGCCTCTTGTCATAGCAGCAGAGCTATTTAAAGATTCTCTGATGAACATGTTTACTTCGTACTCTAAAGTCTAAAGACTCTAAACTCTATTCCATCATGTAATAGCTAATAAGATTTTGATGAGAACGGTACACCTCTATCCTCTCATTCTTTTCTTGGCAATGGTTCTTGTAAGCAAATATAAGAAATTTATATTTGTTAATCTTTTTTTATGTAATAAAATGCCTCTTCAAATTTTTTACTATATCATTTCAATATCAAGACATGCCACGAGTAAAAGTAGAAGGCTCCTCGGTAGCAATTTTTCTAGGTACATTACCTCCCATTCAAGCCAAATTTCTTTTTGGTTCCATACGTTGTTAGTGCACATCTTACAAAGAAATGTATAATTAAGAGGAACTAATTTTTAGTAGACACTTGTAATGGATGGTTGAAATTAAAGTAAAACTACCATTGGGCATCGTTTTATATTGATGAAAAATATAAAAATCATATTCATTTTTAATTCCTTTTTATAATTATAAAGAGCCTTAATTGCTTGTTATTTTTTTAATCAAAATTAAATAAAGGCAAAAATATAACAGTTTTTATTTTTGTTTTAAAAATATATATTATGTTAACCTTAATGCATATTAATGATATTAGACAATTTTAAATTATATAAATATAATCTATATAATATTATAATGTGAACTTCTACTCTTACGATGAATTTTACGATAAAATTA
>PYAF01000241.1:2202564-2243407 GCA_007407185.1 Glycine tomentella
TTTTAAAAATTACTTCTAAAAATTTCTTATTCATTACCAATATAAAAATCTTAACATTAAGCTTTAACATAAAACGGTATAAACTGATTTTTCCTTGTATTGTACATTTACAATAGTCAAAATTAAGTTTCTCGTGTGTTATGTTCATAACATGTAATTATTATATAAGCTCAAATATGCTTTTTCATCCTTATAAAATATGAGATTTTTTTTAGTTCTTTAAAGATTTTTTTTCTAAAGATTTTTTATTTGATTTTAATTCTTTTAAGATTTTTTTATCCAGTAAAAATGACATAAGTGGAAAAAAAAATTAATATAACACTTTTTTAATAAAAAATTATTAATTTAAGACTATTTTGAGACTATTTATGTTTCTGGAACAGTTAGACATATCCAAAATGGACGTGACTATACAGGTATCACGTCCAATATGTGCGTAACTCCCATAAATATAAATAGTTTTAAAATAACCTCAAATTAATGATTTTTTATCAAAATATATTATTTAATTTTTTTTTCGACATAAGTGTGATATTGACAATGAATTAACTAGATCACATAAGTGCAACAATAATAGTATATTGTCTTGTCACGTCATAAAGAAATTTTCCATGGAAGTTTTGTTTTGTAGATTGTGTTTTTAATTCTTATTTGTTCAAAAAAATTAATGGCGTCAAATTAATTGATGAAGAATTTAAAAACACAATATACTAAAAAAAGTTACATGACAATAGGGACTAAAACCAAAAAAAATTAAATATTTAAAAGACTAGAACAAAAAAAAGACTTTAAAGAATTAAAATAAAAAATAAAATAGGGATCAAAAGCAAATTTAAACTTATAATATATAAATATATAGATGCTTATACAAATAATTTATTTCTTTCTACCACTGAACATATAGATCAACTGACGCTATTATTCGAGCTTAACCATCTTGAATGGTTTGATTTCAACTAATTGTCCAGAAATAATAAAATAAAAGAACAATTTTTTCTAACAGTTCAATGTGTGCTCATTGCTTTCGAATTCTAAACTTTTTTCTTTCTTAAATATGTTTTTAGTGCCTCAAACTTGAAGGTATATGTTTTTTAGTGCCTCAAATTAAAATTGCAGATTTTAGTCCCTCAAATTTGAGAAATGTTTATTCTAGTCCATCTTAAGGTCAAAAACTACCACAAATTATGCATCCAAACTACCAAAAATCATTCATGAGGGACTAAAAAAAACATTTCGCTAATTTGAAATACTAAAAAAATGCAAATTTTAATTTGAGGGACTAAGAAGATAGACTCCCAAATTTAAGGGACTAAACATAATTACGAAACATGACAATCTGCAACTAGAACAGCTTCCTCATGGGATTCAGGTTGCAGAACAGTACCACCAATTAGTCAATACAATTGCTTAATGCACGGTCTAATGAGGCATCAAGTACACTTTCAAAAGCTATTCCATTAACTTTCCATAAGTGATAACTATTTCTTGTTCCAATATCAACATTTAAACCTGTTATTTGGTGAAGAGGGAACACAAATCATGACCATCTTTCAATTCAAGAGACCACCTAGCACTCTAATAGATTTCTAAACAGGTAAGTACCCAATAGAAACCACCCTATTAAGAGTAGAGAGAAGGATAGTAACCCAAGTAAGAAGGGCCATCCAACCATAAAAACACCTAAGCAAACAACCACAACAAAAGGCAGAAAAGACCTTACAATTGACATGAAATTAACCCAGTGCCCCTTAAATAGTACCAAAGCTCCTACATTCACCATGTTCCAATTCATTGATCCACCATAACACAGCCGATTCAGACAGTTGGCGACAAACGAGTGGCAGTTGCAAGTGAAAAGGTTGTGAGTTTTGTTCTCAAAATACCGCAAACTAGTCTGTAACGCATCGTCCCATGCGATTGCAGTACCATACTCGGCATGCAGGTAACCATGCTTGCATGTATGTGCAGATAGGTTAGGGGGGAAGCAACACTGCAACATCTCAGGTTACACAGAATGTCAAATAAGAGTTTATACTTTTTAAGTTTTAAAGAATTAAAACTGACACCAACCAAAATTTTAAGGGGTAGAGGGAAAGGGGAGAGCTTGGCAAATGGATTGTTCTAACTTCCATGGAAAAAAAAGTCAACACATCTATAACTGAATTAAATCACCGTACTAAATGAGGGACCAAATTGGGTGTCAATAATCTGAAACTGTTGGGTGGTAACAAACACAACTATTCAAATTTAGCATGCATGCCCCATTATCTAGGAGCTGGTATCACAAACAATCATAAGCACCATATGAGGGGATCAAGCACCAATAACTGTATAAAAACCAATTGCAAACTTAGTGGACTGATTTGAATTAAGCATCTTTAGAGATCTATCTATTTAGAAATGGCAATTTCAAATATAAATGTGAGGCCCTATGAGGGGAAAAGGGTAAAAAAATAAACAAATTCAGATTCAATTTGATATATGGAAAAGTAAAAGGTAAGGAGTTTCTTATTTTAAACTAAAAGATTTATATATCTCAAGGTGAAACCTCTAAGATTCAAATGGGACATGACTAGTAGGTTTTGACTTTAGAGAGCCCTCTAGGTGCAAATGCAACACATTTCCAACAAGGACATAATAGTCAATATCGCAGTTAGTTATGGTGTTTTCCTAATACATCAATGTTTCACCTAATAGTTTCACACGTAACTACGTTTTGGCCATAAAAGTTCTGTAGTCCCCTAAAACCCCATCTCTAACCAAAAACTAAAATTAGTTGACTTTGGCATAAAGCTGTTTTGCAAATTGCAAAGCATGCATGCATTTATGGATGATATGCTAGCATGAATGAGAACAATCTGTAAGAAAGAAGGAAACAAGAGATTTAGATAATAAACCTGAGATACAGTACCTGTCTACGATCAAGTTGCAAGTATCTTGCCACTGGACCAAATGCAAAATCATCAACAGTCACAAGATATGATCCTGAAAAATCTAAAACAACTCCATCCTCCCTGCAAATGCCAACATGACCAATGAAGGGAGCCAACCATGAGACCACAGGAAGTGGATTCCAAACCAAACAACATGGAAACTTTGCCTTCTTTGGATCAATTGGATCTAGAGGCCACAGCTCATGCTGTATTCTTTGTGTAGAATGTGAGTGCTCGACGTCATAACTTGCATTTAACTCCATAGTAAAAATCTACACCACAGCATATAGCTTTACTCAAGTATCTGTGGAGATGCATCACTTTATCAAACTACTCCTCCAGACATCCCAACTCTGTACAATGAAAAGATCAAGTGAGACAGTTATTCCTTCATCAATTTGATAAAATTAATTCAGCAATGACAGACTTTATGGCACAAATACCTAATTTAGAATTGGGTGTATGACTAACTACTGTCCAAATCTCAAAGGAAATAGTGGAGGAAATCACAAGTATGCTTTAGGACCTGTAGCACATAAAATAAGGCAGCATCAGATATAAGATAAGCTCAGAGCACAAACACCAACCAAATCTATCCTTGCACAGTATAAATGTTTAGTCAGGAGAATTCACAAGGACAAAGATAAAGAAATTTTGGCTACTGATTTGTAACTTTGACACATCAACTACATTGGACTCTTAAAGAGTGCCACATTAATTCTTCCTTACCTGACACTTAATGCCACTCATCGTACAACTCACAGTGGTAGATGTAGTTTCAATCAATTTAACTACCTACCTCCATCCATGCCACCAACCTATATCTACTTATTTATCTATTTCCATCTCCAATGGTATATAATTGCAACATTTTAAGATACTACAACATTGCCAATTGCTTTATGAATCAAATCTGCAAGACTCAAGATTGGAGATAAAGTATATTCTTACAAAACAGCTCACATGGAGCAAACCCCAAATAAACAGCTGAGGATTGCAACCTTCTTTTGATGGACCAACAACCAAGTGAAAAGACAAAAAAAAAAAAAGATCTTTTGAAAATACAGATCTACATTTCCATAAATCCATTTAATCAATTCTGTAATTATTTACATTAATAAACTAAACAATTCTCTTGCTTCATATATTTTGAGCTTATTTGCATATATTACTGCAACAAATTTATATCTAAGATGCTGTAAAAAATTAATTAATTAGGTTTTTTCATAACAATCTTTACTTGAATAGGTTACTGTTTCCCTTCCCACATTTGATCTATAGCAACTTAAATAAGGAAACAGTTATAAAAATAACCTAAGAAGGCAATGAGAACTCAGAATACAAAAAAGAACCCACCCCAAAATATTTCAAAGGGTGGAAAATAGTGCCTTTCTTACACCTATCATTCTCCTAAATAGCACATATGGAATTATTAGCAATAGCCAAAAAAACATTTGTGCTAATTCTACTCAATGCTGGAAATAAATTAGCCCCCTAAAAACATTCTTGGACTGATACCTCATGAGGTTTACATTGAACAGTCCCATTTCACAGATAAATTTTGACAGAATGGATGCCCCCTCCCACAAAACATGAATGCAAAACATAAAGCATCAAAGTGTCCAAATGTCAAATCACAGATTCAAGCAGAAAGCCAATTACAACACCAACAGAGAAGACCATAGAGATTAGAGAGAGATATGCACTCAATTACACACTAGTTTGTCACAGAATCCTGTATACCATGCAAGCAATTAACGTTAGCCCCCCAAAATTAACTACAAGAAAAAGATGAAACAAAAAAGAGAAGAAAAAAAGTATTTTCAGCTAAAGGGGTGGTATTCTAATGTCCCCATTAACTATATTTGTATGAATACTCACATTGGAGATATCAAAAAACATAATATGCATAACATGTCAGAAAAACCAAAGACACATCATTGTCTGAACAGAACTGAGGTGCCCCCAATCCTTACCTGAAGAAAAAGGTGAAAGAAAGACCACAGCACTTAGAAAAGCCAAAAGGGTGTTTGAAGATGCAGAAGAGAAGTTGTTGCTGGGGGTCATTGCAATGGGGTGTGATTTATTCTGGGGATGAAGCCACTTAGGAAAAATATAAATCATAATAATATTGCTTCACAATGTCCACAACCAATTCTCTTTTTGGAAATATAATAATTAAATGCAATGGATTTTTTTTTTTTGTTGATTTTAATTATTGTTTGTTTCATTTGGAAAAATGTCTCTCTGGTTGTTTTGAAACAGAAGCAAGAGACGGGAAATGGGAAGGTGCATGAACCCTTCCCTGATTTTTTATTTTTATCTTTCATGGTGGGCCCTACCATGTTTGTGGGGTTGTTTCATTTCTTTTTTCAAAGGAAAGATGCAACAAATACTAAATAGGAATAGGCTCATAGTAATAGTTTTTTTTATATTATTAAATGTGTCTTTCATATGTGAAAATATGGTTAATTTGATTTTAGTTTTTTACATATATATATATATATATTAATTTTGATGTTTACAAGTTTATATATGGGTTAATTAAAATATTTTACACGGTAAAATAATAAAAAATATTGTTAGTATAATTTATAAATAACTATTATAAAATCAACAAAACTATTATAATTTTATAATTAAAATATAATATAAAAATTATATTATGATCACTTAATAACTTATTGATTATGTGACATATATTTAATTACATTATATTATATGATTCTTAATATTATTAACGCAATCTAATTAAATGTGTGTCGTCTATGAAATATTTTAAAAATTTTAAAATTTATTAAATTAAAATTAAAGAAAATTATATTTATAAAAATAAAATATATTTATTTTTTTATGAAACATAAATGTATAGTATAATCAATTATGGATGTTATTGGCATTAGTATTTAATAAATAATTAATATCCTATCTGATAATAATTGTTGAAATAAAATATCAGTTTTAACTGAAAAAAATGCCTACTACAATATTATTTTATTCTTGTTTTAACCTTTTAATTTGCATTAGTAAAAAAAAAAAGTTGCACTTTTCTTTGAAAAAAGAAGTTTACATCATTGTGAGCTTGACACGTCATGAAAAATGGTCACCGCGTGGCAATCTCTCAGTCGCACGCGTGGAACTGTGGTGGCCTGGTTGGTATGCATACACCCAGTCACATTTTTTTCCCTTTATCCAATCTAATGGTATTAAAAAATATATTTTTTCATGACAGTTTTGATAATGTTATAAAAAAAATAATTATAACAGGACTTACTATTTTTCTGTAAGTTTCATTCTAAAGTTGTGATGCTGCTAATAGAATAAAATTTAGAATTAGCTTAAATCGTTTTGTTCCTAATGTTATTATATATTAAATAAAAAATATTACTAAATATTTTTAATAATTTAATAAAGTATTTTTATTTACTATTTTCTTGTAAAAAAGTAATGCTAATAAAATATTAGATGAAGAATTGAATTATGTTTTTAAAACAATATTTTTTATTGAATATAGTTAAATAAATTTTTGGAAAATATTTTTTTTTAGAAAATATTATCGTGAACTCCTTAATGATTATTTGTACTAATTAAGTTCCATAATTTTTAATTGACCAAAAAAAAAATTTCAATTTCAAGAGTGAGTCGGTGTGGACTGTAAAGAGATGGGCCTCCTTCACATTAATATTTTCAGGCAGCTCAGCCTCAGCTTTCAATAATCCACATTTGAGTATTTGACCCTAACACAATCTATGTCTAAGTTGACCAAAATATCATATCTCATTTTTTCTTTTTCTTTTTTTATTATTAGGATATACTACTATGATAAAGATCTCATATAAGAAAAGAACTTATACTAAGGCTAATACTTTATTTTTCTTATTATATTATATATTATAAGTGTGAAATATCAGTTTTATTGATGACTATTGATTAAAAAATTTTAGCTAACCATTTTTATTGAGTTTCTTCTTCCTATATTTTATCATATACTTCATCATGTATATGTTATTAGATAATAAATAATTTGTTGATTCATATGGCTAATCATGAAATTGTAAATTATTAACCACTTCATTTTTCTTGGATAATTAAATTATTAACTATTTCACGACACAATTAAATCAAGCATGCAAGTACTGTAGAACGTGTACATTAATTGTTACAGTATTGTTTTAGCTTAAATAGAAGTGTTAATTCGAATTTTAAATATGCAATTGGATTAAATATGAGAAAAAAATTTACAATAATTTTCTTTATTACAATAGTCTAAAAATTCAGTGTTATAGCAAAAATTTACTGTAAACCAACAGCTTCCAGACGGTTCCAACCTTGTCGCCCAAAGTGTTGTGTTCTATATATATAAAAAAAAAACATACAAGTAATTAATGTGTTTGTTGGTAAATAAAGGCCCCAACTAAGTTAATTTCTATAATTTTTTAAGCAAATATAAAACACACATAAAAAGAGGTTACACTTTGGTTTTGCAAGAGGAGGAATGAAACTATGGCCACAATCAAAGTACTATGTTATCTTTAAATAACATCCTCTCAAATTAAAAGTTATGAATGAAAAAAAGAGAGAGATTAAAAGAAAGAATGATAGATAATATAGTGATAACGTTATGGGTTGTGTAAAACTTTTAGGTGTAAATGTTTGATTTATTTATCCGCATATATCTGTCTTACACACCATTTGACTCAGACCAATTTTGGAATCAAGAGTTTGACTCATCTATAGTAAAATATTGTATTATTTGATGTGATAAATCATCTATTAGTTTATATAAGTAAATAATCATATATCTTATCATATATATCAAATTAAAATAATACTATTTTTAAAAAATTATAAATTTGGAACTGTTTTGAAATTATTTATAAATATGGGGCTGTCAAACATGCTCAAATTAGACATGTTCAATCACACCAAATTTGAACTTTTTTAGCTAACCCACTTTATTTAAACCTCCTCTCCTCACCATTTCTTTATACATTCTCTTTTAAATCTCATATTATTCTATTGTTTATTGATATTAAAAGTTTTTGTTTTTTGTTGATATATTTTGAAATGAGTTAAGGTGGTGAGTGTGCTTGTGTTGTGTTATTTTTTAATGGAAGTAAAGTTAAAGGACGACAGAGTGTTGTTTTTGAAAGGGAGAAAAGACCGACACGTATCAAGCGAAACTCAACACTGGGTAAATTGCATGAAAAGATACGACAAAAATTAGCTCTGAAAGACAACCAATGTATCACTTTATTAACGATAAGATTATGACAACATAAACAATACATGAGGTTTTGTTATATTACACATCATGTTTTGCATGTGATTACACATACAATGATCAAGTATTCAAAATAGAAAACAAAATAACAAATTAAGTGGACGAATATGGGACTCATGAATACAACATGTTAAACACAAGTCCTGCAAATTAATATACCTAATCAAATGAAGTTCATTACAAACCACAAAAAATATAAACATAATGTAAATTAAATATAAGGGAATCTAATGGGAATTTAATGTCAGCCGATACCAAAGAAGCTTGTGTGCTCGAAATCGGCATAAAGCATCAAACCTAATTTTAAAATAACTAACATTAGAATACTTATAAGAGTCATTAATACATACTTAATAACAGAAAATAATAACACATACCTGTGTTCGTAATACCACTCCGACTGAGTAGGCTGAGGAATAGCTGCAACAATAGGTGGGAATCTGAGTCACGCCCATACCTGAAGAAGCACGTGACACCCATCAATATCACTTCTCCGTGGATCTGTACAGTTGCACATTTGTCTAAACAAATGTGCAAAGACCGCATAACCCCAGCTATATTTACCTATCTCTTTGAAGTCCTCTCCAAGCAACGGGACGTAGCGAGCGGCAACAATGCTCCCCCAGATCTGTCGCATAAGAGTCATGCTCCAAGAATACGAGCAATGTGCGCATTTGTAAACCGCATGACATGCAGGGGATCCGCAGCTACCTCACCCAATGCGCATAATGCCTATCCAAGTAATATAAGTGCAGAAATCCACCTTTTAGCTCACTTTCTGCTTGAGGTCGATGACCAAATAGGTTTCAATGACGGTCACCCAATCGTCTGAGGTGGATCTTGCGATGACATTGCCATCGTTGGCCCATTCTAATATACCAGTCACGTCTTCCAATGTGATGGTCATCTCTCCCTGCGTCATATGAAATGTATGGGTCTTTGGTCTCCATCTCACAACTAGAGCACTAATAAGCGCAAGATCGATCTAAACAAAAAATCACAATAATAAATTCATATGTACAATTATAAACAATAACATTTTTGTAGTTTAAATTAAAACAAAATTTAATTTATTCAATTCAGAATTGTATACCTGAATATGTCGCATGCGTGCGACATGTAGAAATTCAGCCTGTCCTAACAACTCAACAACGATGTCAGGTATATCGTCATGATTTGCCCCCCGGGTGACTTTACTACGTCGAGTCTTCAAGACTTAACATGTGTTCTCGTTCCACACAGCATGTGAAATGTGGGTGCGCTGGGTACGCCTCCGCAAAACGCCCCACTGATACGGGATAGGGATAACATGGGTCGTCAGAACCCTCATGATCGGATCCAGACTGCGAAGAATCAGACGATGATGAATCAACCATCTAATGACTATATCTTAATATAAATAAATCAAAATTATAATTAATAATTTACCTTCAAATTAAATTACATTAAAAACAATCATCCTAACTTACTAAATATAACCTAATGTATGTCGCTAACAATTTTGTAGGTCACTAAGAACTAGGGCGATTCATAGTTTAGTTTGGGAGAAAAACTAAACTGAACTATAAAAAAGTTGTAAAAACTAAACTAAACTACTTACTATTAATTACAAATTAAACTAAACTAAACTATAACTTTAATAAAATAGTTCTAACTAAACTGAACTAAATAACTTTAGTAAAATCATTATAAAGTAAAAACTATCATAAGTTCAAGGAACTTTTTTTTTTTGTTGAATTAGTTCAAAATTTGATTTTGCTAATTAAACTAGTTTAGGAACTAAACTAGTTTAAAAACTGAACTAGTTAAGTGCAATGGTTCAAAAACAATTTCTATACTAAATTTTCATGTACCTCAACTCATGAGAAGGGAAATAAATGAAATTTTATACTAAATTCTTAAGTCTCATTTTTACCTCTAAAGGTATAACATATTACATTTGTCATTAATTTTCAGCCTGAAATTGCACAGTGTTGTCATAACAAATAATTATAGAATGTATGAAGAAAATAGTTTAGTTTTATAAAACTAAACTATTTAATATTTAAATTTAGTTTTAGAAAACTAAACTATTTAATATAGTTCAATTTTGGTTTTAATACCAATAGTTTAGTTTTTTTTTAGTTTAGTTTACATTAGTTATCTAATAGTTTACTTCAAAATAGTTTTTTGAACAACCCTACTAAGAACTATGTAAGAGTTCCTAAAAATTTTCTACGAAGCTAACATCTACGCCGCTATGAACTACCTACTTTGTTAACAATATTATATGACCCTAACAATTTTCTAATTCAATAATATTACATATTAAATAATATGTAAAATTATTGAATTCGCTTACTTGTTTGCAGAGCTTCGCTGCAGAAATAACCCACTCACAAACTCTAGAGAAAAAGTTAAAAAACTTTTAGAGAAAAGGTGGAATGGTAAATATGGTAAAAAGGTAAATTTTTTTGGCATATATAGCTGTCAAACACGTCCAAATGGAGCGTGACTGAACTCGCCTAATTTGGGCATGACAGCCCCCTGTCACGCCCAAATTAGGTGTGTTCAATCACGCTCAATTTGAGCGTATTTGACAACCCCATATTTGTAAATAGTTTCAAAACAGTCCCAAATTTATAATTTTTTTTAAATTGTATTATTTTAGTTTTTTGGAAAAACTTTTAGATTTAAATGTTTGATTTATTTATGTGTATATAACTCTCTTACACACCATTTGACTCAAACCAATTTCATGGAATCAAGAGTTTGACTCATCTATAGTAAAATATTGTATTATTTGATGTGATAAATCATCTATTAGTTTATATAAAAGTAAATAATCATATATCTTATCATATATACCAAATCTAACTGTATTGTATTTTGTGTGGTAAAGTAAATTTAAAATAACATTGAATTTTGTGCGATAAGATGGACAATTATATGAGTCAATAGATGATTTACTACACTAAATAATCAGAGTTTTACTATAAAGGAGGTAAACCTCCCATTAGGACACTTTCAAAGGGGAAAAAATATTTTTTAAAACCGTTGAGGTGTATACACTCCAATAAAAATGAGATAGATACAAAGAAGAGACAAGAATATGTGAAACAATGAGAATTGAGAGATGCGATTAAAAAACTTAGAGAAATTAATAAAGTAATGACATTTAAAAGAGAATATAAGAGAAGTATGAAAATAGATGAGAATATAGAGTTATTATTTCAAAAAATAAACCAAAGGTAGAAAGGTTTCAATATTTTTCCCCTTTCTTTAGTTTATTATTTATGGGGCACACTGCTATTAATGCTCTTGTTCTAACTTTCTTGGGCAGCTTTGGAGGGGCTGAATGGTTGCCAATATCTACAAGAGTAGAATGCTGGGGGAATCTTGAGTTTCTCGTGCTATCCTTTTCTTTCTTACCCTAATGTATTTTTCAAATTTCAAATAAATATTTTCTTTCTTTCTTTGGTGCATGTACTAATTTGAAGGAAGATGCAACATGTGGTTAGGAGTTGGACTTTATTGTGAATATCTTTCTCTCAAATATTTGGAAGTTGTTACAAGTTCAACTTACCTATCCCTTTAATTGATTAAAGTGATACATGTCAAGTTCTCCTCAAACAAACTTTCAAATTCAAGCTTGATGCACGGACAAAATAATTATTAGAATTACAGTAATGCTATTTAGTAGGAACGAATTCTTAGGAAGAGTACAAAAGTAAGAATCAATAATCATTCACAGTGGAGTACATTTAAAAGATGTTTCTTTATGTAACTACATAGTCCACTTTTAAGATGTTGACCAATTACATTTTTTTTTTTTTTACAACCAATTACATTCTTTCATAATACTTTGATAAACTTTTTTTTTACTAAACAGCATTTTCCTTAGAATTAGCTCCGCCATCTCAACTTCAATAGCATTACTCTTGTGAAAACGATAAAAAAAAATAAAACAAAAATTGAGGCTGACATAAAAGACCATTTGGTATAGCAAGTATACACCCTTTCCTCCCCATAAGAAGAAAAATACTTCTAGCCTGCAGTGAAAAGTAACATTATTTTCTTGTCGTTATTCTGTTTCCACCACCACCTAACAGTTAATAATAGTGCAAAGATACATTTGGATAAATTTTTTCATAAACACTTCTAAAAAAAAAGCTTCTTTATATACTAAAATTAGTCTATACAAAACTTAAAAATCATCTTTAATAGAAGATAATGAAAGAATTTCTAGAAAAGTTAATTTTAACTTATGCAAAAACTCATTTTATTTTGCCTTCTTTTATTTCCCTAGAAGTGTTTATGAAAAAATTATCCAAAAGACACCCTAAATCTTCTATGTTAAGTAGTTAGTCCCATTGACCAAAAGGAAAAAAAGGGATTACACAACAAACTGAAAATGTACATATGTTCATTTTATTTTCAACTTTACAGTAAACATATGGTGTGTAAAAAGGCAAATATAAGATATGTACATTATAGAATTTGATACTAAACATATGGAGCACCCGTTCCCCCCAAATAACTACATGCTGTCAATGAATGGAGGGTCCAGCGTTGATAATGCTTTAGTATAAGCGGTCAACATGTATTATTGAAGATCAAGTTCATCACGAAAGGCATCTGGTTCAAATAATCTTGCAGAATCATCATTGTAAACTCCAGGTACAACTCGAACTCTAGGTTCTTTTGATGTCAGATTTTGGTCCCCATCAATGTTAATGAGGATAAGTGCACATACAAGTAATGAAGTTGCAAGGCTCACTAGAGTAATTTTCAATCTGCTCAGCACAGGCTTGACCTTAAACATAAAAAAAATAAAATAGATTATTGGTTAAGTCAATTCATTATGCAGATTACTCAAGTTCAAATGAAAGTTCAACGTGTCTATTTGCAAAACGCACAAAATGTAATATAATTGTGTCTTGTCTTCCCATTTTCTAAAAGCATATCTATCTGCAGTTTTAAGTGGGAAATAATTCCTGAAATTTGAGGACACAATATCACTATTTGATATGCATATCTGTTTCAGTTACAATAGTGATCCTAGCTACCTCACAACCCACATAATCTTAAATCTTAAAAAACAATTATGTTATATAGGTCCAAAAGAAAACAAGAAGATATAATGCTATGGCTTGGTTCACAGGAGTCTCAGGCAGCAATAGTTAAGGGGTTACGTGTAAAAGAGGAAGTAGTTTAATAGAATACTCACAGAAAATGATCCAAGGAGTCTATCGCGGGCCAAAACTTCAGCAGTCTTCACCCAAATCTGTTGAGAAATATTTAGGCTCAACTAGTAGAATACAATATTTGTTCATACCACCCAAAAACAAAACAAAGAGAACTCATGCAGAACAATTTTTTTGTAAGGTATACAAAAGGGGCACAACAGAGAACACCACAAAAGATTTTATTGACCATACTATTTTGCATGGGTAATTTTACCGGTCCAAATGACATGGCACACATCATCCATGCCATCAAATTATTCATCTAGATTTTTTCAAGCAACATCATGTTCTCATAAGCCATTCCAAATCAAAAGTTGTAAAGCAAATTATACTCGCACCCTCTGAACTTTTTTCAAATTATATATAATACCACGTTTTTTCTATAACTACACTAACAACCAATTTATGTTAGAAAACATTACAGCGACACCTTATTTATTACAATAACACGTCCTTAATATTCGAAAACATTACATTGATATCCCCTACAAAGGAGTTTACTGTAATATTAAAAAAGCAGGAGATATTTGTGTAATTTCATGGAACTTCAGCGGTGATTAGTGTAATTTACTCTGTTATATAACACTGCTAAGATATTAGACTTTATTTTTTTTACAATTGTGGTGGACTGCAAGAAAAGATAGTATATGGCAGTGAATGATAGACTTTAAAGGGACAACATGAAGGAAAAGTGAGAGTAGCAGAAATGAGAATATTAAGATGGATGTGTGGTCATAACAAAAAAGAGAGAATTATGAATGACATTATACAAGAGAAAATTAGTGTAGCACCCATTGAGGAAAAAATGACAGAAAATCAATTAAGGTGGTTTGGGCATGTACAAAGAAGGCCACAAGAAGTGTCAGTTAGAAGAGTAAATTGCATGATCTTTAGCTTAGGGACAAGGAGAAGAGGAAGACCAAAAAGGACATTGGAGGAAATCATCAAGGGAGATCTTAGATTTAATAGTAATTTTGAAACTTTAGTTTTTAACCGTGTCGAATGGTGTTGTGTGATCTATGTAGCCAATCTCACTCACCTAGTGGGATAAGACTTTGTTGTTGTGGCGGACTACACCAATTTACACTAGTAATATTCTACATAAATTGATTGGGAGCTAAGAGTGATATATTTTATTATGTTGGAATTCTTCAGTAGGACTTGGAGAAATAAAACCTCTAAACAAACAAGTAATCTTGAACCCAAATAACAACGGAAAAAATAAAGGATACATTAGAACCCTCAAGCAAGAAATGATATTTCATGGCATATTTTATATAACAACTTACACTGGGGGGGAGGGGGAGAACATACCTGACCATCATACCATCCAGTCTCCTCATCTGCAGAATCAAGAGAAGAATGGTTAAATAGCTTTATATTGTTTATCAATTATAGCATTAATGTATTCTAATTAAATTTATATTGTTATTCTATAACAAATTATGTTATGGTAAGTTTGATTGCTTTTATAATAATCAGAGAAAATAGTAAATGACAACGCACTAATAAGGTAAAGGTATTCAACTCATCTTTTTACAAACCACCAAGTATGAAAAGTTAGTTGATTTTGAAATAATTACCTTAAAGACTATTCTAATAATGATTTTGAATTGATAAACAATATAAACTTATTTACACTAACGTTTTGTTAAACTCTAATAAGAGAAAGAAGAATACGTAATGGTAGTGTAAGTTTTACATTGGGTCATTCAATCACAAATCATCTGATAAGTTTATTGGCTTTGATAATAACCACCCTAAAAATCACACAAAAGATGATTTTTAATCAATTGATGGTGGAAAATATTTTACATAGACAATACATATTTATTAAACTCTAATGATAATAGGCATACACTAATAGTTTACACTATCAATCAATAAGAAATCACTTTTAATATGGTTTGTAATTGGATGATGCAGTAAGTCTATAACCATTTGCTATGACTCTTAATATGATTATTCTAAAAAGCAACAAACTTACCACAGGTGATGCTATGTGATTGGAATGTGAGTATAATTTTTAGTGCATAACCCATACTCTGTGTAGTTATTATAATCTGGCTTAATTATCAATTTGCTCCCCAAATTTTTAAATAATTCAATTTGTTCCTCAAATTCTTGAAAAAGAATCAATTTGGTCCTCAAAGTTTTAAGAACTTTGGGATCGAATTGAACCATTTAAAATAATTTGAAGATCAAATTGATAATTAAGCCTTAAAAGTTATATCATTCAACAAACTTATCAGAATTCACGGTTGTAAAACAGTAATTCCACAAAGTGATCACCATAAATAATTGCAGGAGCTGGTAGGCCTTTTCTTTGGTTCTTACTTCTTCTATCATAAATCTATAATATATTATCTTTGCTGATTAAAAAAAAAAAAAAAAAGTCCAAGTTTCTGATTATTAAACTGTTGAGAAATAAAGTGGAAAGTAGATGGAGAGAGTGAGGGTGAAGGAGAAAAAAGGTAGATACATTCAACGGTGGCACTGAGCAAGCGATTCCCGACATAAGCCCAGCCAAGATACATCCTAACGACGGCGAGCGTGACAGCAAAGAGGCCGCTGGAGGCGGCGCAGAGGAGGCGTTTGGCGGGCTCGGCCTGGGCCCCGGGGGACCCGAACCAGGCCACGGGGAGGCCCAGGAGCAGCGCGAAGGAGGCCCCCGTGACGAAGAGGCGCGAGCCGTACTCCACCACGTCGCCGGAGGCCCATGAGAAGGGGAAGGAAGTGGAGAGGGAGTGGTACTCGTTGATGGGCTGCTGCTCGTGCGGAACAGGGCACTCTATTTCGGGCCTGCTGAAAGAGAAGGATAAGAGAGAAGTGCTTCTGCTGGGCCATGGGATGGTGGGTGGTGCTGAAAGGAATCGTGGGGTGGGGGAAAGTATGGGTCTTGCTCTTGATGGAGCAGAGGACATGCGTATGGGTGTTGTTGCCATTCCCGCTTCCTCTGCCTCGCCCTCGTATCACTAGCTTCCATTATCCACTCAGGATTTCATTTTTCTCTTATAATAACAATTTATGTTGATACTAAAATATATTTATGATGCATAAAAAAATAACCATATAAAAAACTGTCTGGGAATTTGATATTAGTTTATTATAAAATTTTCCATTAAAAGTCTTTAGAGACACTAACAACCTGCTATTCTTAATAAATGTTGAGATTAAAATATATATATATATATTTAAAATTAAAAAATCACTTTTGGTCCATTTTTAAGATTGTGCAATTTTGGTTCCTCAATTCATTGCATATTTGGTCCCTAATTAGTATGCAATCAGTTTTTTTATGAAAATATTCACGTCAACAATTTTTGTTAGAAATTAACAATACAGTATTGGTGGCAAAATTATCAAATTTAAAAAACGTGAAAACTAAATATGCAATAATTTTTTGAGGAACAAACATTGCATAGTCACCATAAAATTAGGGACCAAAAGTGGATTCAAGCCAAAATTAAAACTAATTTTTCAAATAATGAGGGACAAAAAATATTATATTCTTAATTTAAATATGTTGAAAATATTAAGCTTTTTACATGTTATTTATTAATATATATTTTTAAGGAATCCATTTATATATTGTTATTCACAATAAAACGACAGTAATTGAAGATCATGAATCTGTCGTGTTATCTATTAATTTAATTGCAAAAAACGAAGGTAATCCTATTATATATTCCATGACATTAACCGAATAACATAGTAACGACTATTTTGAAAACGAAAAAGTCAAAACATTACTAATATTCCCATAAAAGTTTTGGCAATTTGGATATTGCAGTCCATGCCAAATATAAAATTAGCCTTCAAGATATAATGATCATAACAGCTAGGAAGTACACTTGCTCAAGAAAAACTCAAGCTGAGTAATGGGAAATACATAATGTTATTTTTTTCTGTTTTTTTTTTCTTTTTTTTTCTTTTTCTTTTGGTTCTTTTTCTTTTTTACATTTGCATGAGAACCTGAGAGATCGCATGTTTACAATTCCAAATAAGACCTCTACAGACAAAGAATAATTTTGTACTTTTTTTTTCTCCTTTTTGTTTCTTGCTTTTCTTCCCTATGGGGATTCTTCATTTGTACCTACTCCAACTAAACCTCCACTGCACTTATGCAGATATTGGGGAGGGATCCTGCTCTTTTCTGAATGGGTTGTGTCCAGTCCCAACTTAGAATGTACCTGACACTTACCAGTTCAGCAATATCTTGATATGTCAAGATGGACGAAAAGAAAAAAGAAAAGAAAAACTTTAGCTGTTCTGGTTCTTTGAACCAAGGAACAGCTTTAAGTATTATTACAATATCTATGTTATAGACAACTTCGTTTAATGTGTTGATCTTGTTTTTGGGACAATCAAATGTTGAAGACGGTAAAGACGAGACATCAGTTGTGAGAATGATGGCCGCAAGTGTGGCTCCCTGCATCAAATCAAAACCATTCCAACTAAAAATCAATCAAACAAATAGAACAAACCAGTATTATCATTGTAACTATATCAATAAGATTTTTTCACTCATTTAGGTTTTCATTATAAATTTCTAGTCTTTACTTATTTGGGTTCTAGTTCTTAATTACTTTTTCGTGAAGCTATGGTCCCTATAGGTTCAACTTATTCTGGTTTTGGTTCCCATAGTAACCAATATCTAAAATGAACATATCGACCAAATCCCAAATGGATGAAAACTACAAGGAACGAAATTTTATTTAAACCATCAATATATAATTAAAGACCAAGGTTTATTCTGACGCATATTAAATTGTCATTAAATTATTATCAAAATCATAATTTTAAAAGAGTAGGAAGATAGCAAAACTTTGATAATTACAGCAGTGGCAATCTGCCCTCAAAATTTTCAGAAAACTTTGAAAAGGGCATCTTTCCAAGAATTGTGAATCTTAGTCCAGATTCTAATGTCATAAAGAGATGGAACATGGTTACTAAACATATTTCATATCTTCATTTGACATTCAGAGTGCTAGATATTAAAATAACAATCAGAAATCCTAAGTAGAGAAATAGAACTTACGTTTGCCAGCAATCACGTATTATTTGTGCTACTACTGGATTGACATCTTCTGGAATTTCAAGCCGTTTATTTTGGAATCCAACAGCTCCAACAACCTGCATTGGGTTCAAACCTTGCCAGGGAATTCTTGTGGTAGTCAACTCCCACAAGATCACACCAAAACTATACACATCACACCTGCATGCAAACCTTATCACATCACGAACTTCAAAATCATATTTCCATGAAGCCGACATAGATGCAGAATTAACTTACTTCTCATTGGCTGGCTCATTTCTCAAGACTTCTGGTGCCATCCACTCAGGCTGCAGGAAAAAGATATATTTAGTTTTTTTTATTGTAAAAATTATATATCCTACAATGAAACCAACTACGGTGATAATTTATATCAATGGTGAATAGGGAGTAATAACAGCATTTCCAGAAGATTTTATCCAAGTTCTGAAAAGTTACCGTTCCAGCACAGGATTTGGATGACAAATATGTATGGTGCTTCATTCGTGACAGACCAAAATCACAGACCTGTGAAAAGACAAACAAAAAATAAATAATAATAATAATAAAAAAAAGGCTTTTCAATTATGTCACAAAAATGTGAAGGCATGACAAGGCAAAGAGAAAAGCACTGTTTTTCATCAAGCTTTAATTAGAATGAATGGTTAAGTTAATAAACCGTACAACAGTTCTATGTCTATCACTTGCTGGAGTTAAAAGTGAAAATAAATTATTTACTTCCAATTCTTTAAAGATTTTGATACACCAAAAGCATAAAAGAGTCATTTATAACAAATCCAGTAACATACTTGCTATGTAAGACATAATGTTGGACACCAGTCTAATGCCATATTAATTAAGAACTACTTGAAAACGTTTTAACATGTGCCAAACATAGCTTAGGCAACTGTCACATGATCATATACCAGAAATTTCTTGGATATGACGGCATTGAAAGAACAAAACTTCAAAGATTTTATTCACTATGAGATCTCTCTTAACAACTTCCTCCAATGTCCTTAGTCTCCCTCTCCCCCTATTCACAGCACTAGCAAACATACAATCCACTCCTCTCATTGATGTTTCCAATGGCCTTCTTTGTACAAGTCCAAACCACTTAAACCAATTTTTGTCATCTTTTCCTCAATCAATGCCATGCTAATACCTCCCCATATAAAACGACTTTGTATCTTGTACTTTGTTGTGTAACCAGACATTGATATTGACATTCTCATTTTTGCTACTCCCACCTTTTTCTCTTGTCCCTTTAAAGCCCAATATTCACTACCATAGTGTATAGTCAGACATATAACTATACAATAAAACTTGCCTTTAAGTTTGGTAGATACTTTATGATCGCAAGTAATCCCTAACGCCTTTCTTCATGTTATCCATCCTGTTCATATCCTGTGTATGACACATCCTCATTAATTTTCCAATCATTTTGTAATATTGATCTTAGGTATTTAAAACTAGAAACTCGTGGTATGATTTCCAAGTCATATTCCTTGTCTCTTGCTAAAATTGTGATGCATATACTTTGTCTTACTCCTACTTAAACAGAAACCCTTTTTGTTTCCAAAGTCTATCTCCAAAGCTCAAGTTTAAAGCTAACTACTCTCCTTGATAAAAGTAATTCTCCCATCTCTCTTTGATATCTTGATCTGTAACCAAAATTTTCCCCCGATATCTAGATCTGTGACCAAAACTTTCCCTTCTTCATCTTTAATACATCTTTCATGACCCAAATATGTGGTTTTCCTTTCTCTATTTCTAGCAAAGCTTATATATTGTATGTTCTTCATTCTTTGTCCCAAGATCTTTGTAAAATTCTTCAAAAGCTTTAGATCATGTTTCACTCACAGTATTACTTGCCTCATTTCTAGCATTTCGATACCTTGCCCAATTTTCAGCATTGTTGGACCCATGTAAGGCTTTAAAACATTCTCTTTTGTTTCTTACCTTTTCTTGAATACTTCCATTCCACAACAAAAGTTCCTTACCTCTGAGTCCATGACCTTTTAAAGCAAGTGCGTCTAATAAACTTAAAAATAAATCATTCAAATAATACAACAACTACATCAATAAAATCCGACCACAAATTTATTGAAACTATAATAAATTGATATTTCTTCAATTTTCAAATTGGTCAGCAGAATAAATTTCCTAATAATGGGGAAAAAACATATTTATTACTCTCTTTTTTACCTTCTGTAAACTCTAACAAGCAAGCATAATTGTCTATTTTCACTCAATGGTTTTATTTCTCTCATCAAGCA
Organism: Glycine tomentella; assembly: GCA_007407185.1. Classification (NCBI taxonomy): domain Eukaryota; kingdom Viridiplantae; phylum Streptophyta; class Magnoliopsida; order Fabales; family Fabaceae; genus Glycine; species Glycine tomentella. The sequence continues at coordinate 2,223,324 of PYAF01000241.1, forward strand.
ATCAATTGATATTCCTTTTATTTTCAATGTTGTGAATTAAAATCTCAAGACATAGACTTCAAGTAGAATACCTTCACAACCCAATGCCTGTCAACAAGAAGATTTGGAGACTTTAAATCTCGGTGGACAATGGGAGGATGGCTCGTGTGCAAGTAATTCATTCCCTTGGCCTGATAAGTGCACGGTAAATTCACAATAAAGGAAAGAGAGAAATATATAAAGTTAAAATGAGGATTATTTGTGGGGTTCTTGGTGTGAATAGGGTGACCCTCAACATTGGAATGGAGGCTTTGATAAGAATATTGAAGCTAAGATTGTGTGGCAATGTGTTGTTTATACAGTTATGTGGTTGGAGAGGAATGCTCCTATTTATAAGGAAGTCTCTGAGCCCCTACACTTACTTTGGGAAAGAATTATATTCATGGCCTCTATTTGGTGTTCAGCCCATGGCTAGTTGTATTTCTCCTATCTTCTTTCTAATATATTTCTTATTTCTACTACAAAAAGAATGGGTAAGTATTAACAATTTCATACCACATCTAGAGCCATGCGCAACCGTTTCTTCTCATCAAGTCGAACATTGGGACGATGCAATAGCCTATATAAACTGCCTCTGTATGCCAAAGACAAATACACTTTAACAAGCAAAACAATAAAATAGACAATCAACTAATTGATTTGGTGACCGAGGACCACAGTTGCAAGTTGGCTATATGTCAAAACACAACATCAATAAAACAAAATACACTGTACAGTAACAATAAAGGAACATTTCATATCAATGTATAAGAGATTTTTCAAGAAAATCACAAAAAAAAAAAAAGTCCATACATTTGCATCCTTCCTGCAGTCTCCCTACCAATACCATGTAACTTAATGCATAAAACAAAACTGACCTTGGAAGAAACTCTGTCAAGATAGAGAAATGTGGGGAGCGAGTAATAGCTCCCATGAAGAGCACGACATTAGGATGCCGCAGCCTTAACATGATCTCAACCTGCAAAAAGCAATAAATGGGCATGAATATTATATGTGCATATTACTGCCTTATACATGTGCATATAGAGACAATAGCTTACTTCGGATTTGAACTGAGCTAGAGCATCACCAGAGAAATCTTGGTCCAGAAACTTCTTTACAGCAACTTCCTGTCATGCCAACCCATTCATGCCAAATTACCAAAATCAGCACACAAAAAAACTACCGAGTACTTTCACAATCAAAACAAGTCTTGTATAAGGAGATCTTCATATATGGATACAAGTAACAAGTTCCCACACCAAATCAACATGACATAGATGGAACCAGGAAGAGACATATGGCCACGTGTCTATTTGCATAAGGAAAAAAACAGTGTGCATATTCATCCATATTTCACAGTCAAATAAAAGCAACTTATTAAATATTTGACGGTCATATAGAGAGAAGGTGCAAGTTCAAAGACCTGCATGAAGCCAAGTTATCAAAAATAAGATTAATGCTAGACCCATTGTCACCCCAAATGGTAAACAGAAAAAATAATTGGTAATTTACCAGCTCCTGAGACAAACAATTTCACTTCATAAAGTACTATTACATTTTACACTTTTTAATTGTTTTAATGAGCATGTAGATGTAGACTAGGTCAAGCCTGAACATTAATTTAGTGTCCTCAATAGCTTGGTATTACAAATTTCTGCATAAGTGAGAATTTCATGGACATTCTGGGTTCTTCACAAAATTACTCAAGGAATAGACTCAATTGAGTAAGTAAAAACATTGCAAGTTAAACTGTGATCACAAATTCACAATCATAATATGACATGAAACAAGACATAGGGGCAACAAATATTAATGTGCATTTTAAAACTTTAGCACAGACCAAAATGATGAAGTCATTAAGGAGTTATCTGAAAATTTTCAGATAACATAATTCCAGGAACTTATTAAATAGAATGAAATCACAACATTAAAGGAAACTGTTGATGTACTGAAGACAAGAAAAATGTGAGTGGACTTACAGTGCCTTTGCAATCAGCACGATAAACTTCACCATAAGAACCTACAATGACATGTGTTTACAAGGTTAGAATCAAAGAATACATGACGCAGAGCATATTTCCAACCAGCTTGTACTAGATCTCCATAAATGAAATATATTATTATATTAAATAGCAATATCTAAAATTCCAATTCTGTGTAAAGAAACAATTAAGATATTATAAGTTCCCAATTATCTTTTTAATGGCCATTTTGTTTAAGCTTTAAAAAATGTTCTATGATGCAATGTGTTTTAGACCTCTTTTCAGAAACTACTACTTTTAGCTTATGACAAAAGCACTAAAACAATTTTTTTCAAGAGGCCTTTACTTTTTTTTTTTTTATGGAAAAATTTACATAATTATTATAAATATTTTAAAAGCACATGCTAGGGCACAGGTCAGCTAGACTCTTTTTCAAAACATATGTTTTAAATAAAAAAGCATTTTTTTTATTTAAATAAAAAAGGTGCAAAAAAGGAGCCCTAAAAGATATTTATACATGTAAAGCCTTATGTTTTTATATAACTTTTATATCTAAAACATAACATTTAAATCCAGGAAATACACTTACCAATACCAATACGCTCACCGATGTCAAGATCCTCCCATTGAATTTCCCATTCTGAGCTTTCACCAAGAACTGGGTTAACTTCCTTGTTTCTACCATCATAACAATTTCCATTGACCCCCATCTCATTTATTTGAATGGCTGAATCTTCCCCTAATTCACTGTTATTTAAAGAAGCTTCAACATTGTTTCTAGAGCCATTTTCATCATCTTCACAGAAACAGTCAACCCCATTATGCATTTTGCCGGAAAGAGCTGCCTTGGGCAAGGAAGATTCAGGACATTTTTCTTTACATATCTTATGTGAATGGATAGAAGCCAAAACCACATTTATTGTGTTAGATAGCTCTATGTCATTATCTTTATCATAAACATTTACAAACCCATTCCTTGTATTACCACCCTGTGAAAAATTGTAAAATTCAACATTCCTATGCAATTCTTTTTGCTGTTCAGCTAACCAGGCAGCTGATTGACATAACTTAGTATCACTGGCAGAGCCCACCCCATGCGAGGGTATGAGAGACTTTTCATATCTTAATAACAATTTATTTGTGTCAGCTTGAACAGAATCAACAATGTTTTTATTTACTTTATCTACACCCCTATCTTGGGGATTTATATCTGAAAATAGATCAGGAGGAGGTAAGGCACCACTCTCTACTAGAACATTATGCAGTTTTTGGGCAAATTCTGGGTCCTTTGCTGCATTGAGAACATACTTAGAGACATTTTTTACACGCATATTCTCTGCAGGTGATGGTTCTGTATGAGATGAGCATTCAAATGCTTCTGTATGTTCAAATCTCCTTGTCTCATTTACTTTAACAAGATTTTTTTCATCTGGCTTTGTTTGACCGCTCACAACTAATAATTCTTCTGTCTGGACCCTTTCCATTGTTGAAATTCTACCACAATCAGAAAAGACTCCCAGCACACCAGTTCCATCATCTACCATTGAATGTGCCTTGCTTGGTAGTCCTACAATCTCTGAGCAACCCCTAACAGCAGAACTGTTGTTTCCAAGCTGGCTGCTGGGCACCTCAGCAGGAATAAGGGTGCCAGGAGCACCCATCATATCAATAATGTATTCACTGCATCAGTACATCGAATTAATAACAATACTTGAAATTGTTCCAACATAAAATAAGACCTGTACTGTTTGGGTTATCAAAAGGCCATTAGCCAAATATGCAGAGAATAATGCTAAATGATACTACCTCCATCCCTAGATATAAGACTCTTTTTTCAGATTTGCTTTTCCCTTTTTATAAGACTCTTTTCAAGTTGTCTTTTGGATTAATTATTTTTTGACCAAAATATATTCTGTTACTTAACAATAAATACTATGAATTAAAAATATAAATGCATTCTCTCTCTTATAAGGATTGGAGAAGAAGATTAACACGCATTAATTAATTAGGTAGAGAGTAATTAAGAGGAAAGAGAGAGATGGTGAGTTCCAAAAAATTTAAGGATAATTTTGGAAAAATAGCACAAATTGCTAACAAATTTAATGGTACTAACTAAATTAACCAACTTTCTTAAAGGGTGTGAATTAGTTAAAAGAGTCTTATATTTAGGGACAGAGGTAGTACAAGAGAAACAGTTTGTGGTTCAATTCCTTTGAAAAAAGTAAGTTCATATAGAGTAACTTAAAGTAATTTTAAATATCAAAATACGATAAACTGCAGTTAATGTAATCCAATGATCTATCAATAGTCTGCAAAAAATTAAAAAATCATTCCCTTACAACCTAAATCACAGACATTGCAATATCCTATGGTTCATTTGTTCATTCAACAATGTTATAAACTTATTAATTACACAAAGGTGGACCAGCTTCCTCATCACATAGGAGACACAGTTTTACAAAGCAGCAGAAGTACAAAATGGAAAGAGTGAAGTAAAATTTATTTTGGAAACCCTGCCTCTGAAGTCTGGATCACCATGATGATGAAGTGTAAACGTGCAATGGAGAGCTTCTAACTCAATAGTACATATATACCAACTGTCATCAATTACATCATAGGCTGACTAAAAGTGTCCATTGAATTAAACTACGTTAAAAGCAATAATAAAAAGGGAAATAACATTCTACCATAAGATAAATACCTTCCATCATCTGCTTTAATCAAATTCACAGCACCATCGTCAGCTCCAGTATAATAGCTCCCTTTTACCAGCATGCAGGGAATGTTAATCCTATCAGCAAGTACCTAAGCACCAGAAGACTGAAGTTAGCTTTAGTTGAAATAAAAAAAATTGCATGAGCCTGACCAACTTTGAAATTGAAGGTAACATAGAACTAAATGCTTTCTGCTAAAGAGAGATAAATGAAGTTCAATTTAGTCTTGCACATATTAATTGTTTAATAAAATGTAAATTTTTCTGTTAAAACAGATGATGGGCATAAAAAAAAAAGTAATCATACCATTTGAATGCTCAATTTTAATGACAACACATGTCAAACAGAACAAATAACATGGCCCATACCAGTCCACAATAAAGAAGAAGAAAAAAGCCTTTCCACATACAATTAGATGATGATTTAAAATTGCAAAAAAACAGTTAGTCATCTTAACTCTCAATTGTTCAAATTTGAATCTCCCATGCAAATCTCTCTAATCAATAAATTGAGGCAAATCTTACCTTAAAAAGTAGGGCTCGGTGACGTGAAAGGCCGACATCAAGATAGCCAAGGGGAAGGACAATGGTCTGCATAGAATCTCGTAACTCACGACTCCTCATAGCCCACCTCTTTGTAAGTTTCTCAGCATTAACAACCGGTCCACCCATTCTATTTACAACAACATCTGCGAGCTTCTGAAGCAAGCCACTCAAAACCAGTCCCAGTTCAGAAACACAACACTCCTCGACCAAACTACTTGCCTTCCTCTCAAGATGATTGAGCTCAAGATCAACCACATGGTTCACCAAAATCACCTCACAATCAACATCTCCCGAGACAGAAGCCGTCTGCAGATCCACCAACAACGGCATCTTCCCCCGCTCAACCAAATTCGAGGTAACTCCATAAACATCATAAAACCCATCCATCACTTTCTCATCATAGCCAATCACATTGTAGTTCTGCCAAATTAACAAAACCACAAACTCTCAAAAACCACATTTCCAAAAATAATTCTATTTAACAGTTTCATTTTATTTCCCTTTTCACTTTCAAGAACTATCTATTATCTATAAATAGCAACAATGCAAACTTAATCCAGTATCCAAAACAGATAAATAAATTAAAAACTACAAAAACAAAACAAAACTCACATTAAATATCATTTACAGTAACCTGATTGGCTAATTTCAGTTACGAGATATAGAAAGCGAGAAAATGCTTTATATAGAAACGTTACCCTAAATAATAATTAAAACATTACCCAATATCGAAGGGATTGAAACTGAACGAGGGCATGAGTGTCAGTGAGGGAAGCAGAGTAACCGAGGCTGATCTGTTTGGCGGCGTCGATCTGTGCCGATTCGGCGGTGTCGCGGCGATCGGAATCGGAGGCGCTGATTGCGAGCGCGAGTTGCATCTGAAACTCCTCCTCCTGCAACAAATTGAAATCGGCGACTTCGTTTTGCGCCTCGACGACGACGGGGCTCCGATCCGAAACGACGGTGGGCGAAGGGAGCGTGGAAGTGGAGGGAGGGGGAGTGTGATTGTGAGCGTGCGACGACAATGCGTTGTGATTGGGACTGGGGTTGATGGTGGCAGCGCCACCACCGATATGAAGCTTTCTCAGCAGGTGCTTCATCTTTGGCATCGATCATCGACCACTGTTAATCGATAATGAAGATTGAGATTCGCTTAATCGCTTCTATTCCGTGCTTTTGCGTTTGCGTTTGCGTTTGCGTTTCCCGTTTTGCGTTATTTTGCCTTAAACCGTTCCTTCTTCAGTGTTTCATTTCATTCCCTCCACTTTCTCTTTTCTCTCTCTTTCTCTTCTACTCTCTCTTCTTTTTTATTTCGAAATTAATTATTATAATAAATAAATAATTATTAATAAAAGATCATGAATATCTTTTAATCTATTTGTTAGATATTAATTTCAATCGTAATTTATAACTTTTGTTGATCCAAATATTTTTTACACAAAATAAAAATTTAACAACTTTATAACTAAATGGATTATTTTTCTCGTATAAATGCTGCAAGACATTACATTGATTATTGGTGATTTTTGGGATTTAATTAACTAGAATAAATAAATTTTGGCCTTGCTGCAACTTCCAACACAACCCTCTGATTGATTTTGTTGCATCTGGGAGAGTCCTTGATGGGATGCGTTCGATCTTGGCCGTTGGATTCATTGACCTACTAATTGTTTGACATCGTACGGCTGTTAGAGAGTGGAGAGTCAAACCCAAACGATTTATTTTGTAAGATAATCTGTGTTTAATATTTTTGCGTATAATTTTTTTTTAGGTGAACTATACTATAGTTACGCACCTTAAAGGAGCATAAAAGCTTCAGCAAAAATATGTTTTGAGCATAAAATGTCTAAAATAAGTGTAAGGTCCCAAACGATTTATTTTGTAAGATAATCTGTGTTTAATATTTTTGCGTGAATTTTTTTTAGGTGAACTATACTATAGTTACGCACCTTAAATAATATTAGTTTCTCTAATTTGATGGGTTTGAGAATATTTGTGATATCTGACAAGATAAAAAAATTGTCTGAAATAACTTCAATAATTTATTATAATAGCATTAAATATATGATAAGGAGGCTACTTTATTTTTAATTTTTACAAACTTTACTGAATATTTTACTAAATACCTAAGCATCATCCAATTACGGTAACTTAGTTAAGTACACTTTATTAAATTTAGACTAATGAATAATGATGATCAACTCTAATTAATGAGGTGCTAAGTCAAATGATTGGAGTTATTTATTAATTCCCATGAAAATATTAGAACTCCTACGAACCCTACGTTGGAATCGTCACTGTGAACTCCTACGGCCTCAACAACGTTTATTTTTGTCATGTATTTTTAAACGTAAGTATGTAATTTCTTGTTAAGGAAAGTGTAAAACTATAAGACAATGAAGTTGTCCTAATTTTGAAGAGATGAGGAGTTAGAGAATGATCCTCTTTTGACACTAGTTGTTCTCTTTCATTGCAGTAAAGTAATAAACAAGTTTGTGTTTTATTTAAAGAGGTAAATATTGAGAAATTTTTTATCAATAAATCATAAAGAATCACAAAAATAAAATGATATTATACTTTAACTCAAAATCTTTAGATGTAAGTTTATCAATTTTTTTCACACTTGTTTTCAACAATTACACTTCATTGTCTTATAAATGTATTTTAGTGATTTATTTATTTTTATTGTAAAAAGTTTAGGTAAATTAAATTTTGAGAATTCATGGAGCTATAGAAACATGCCTCAAGACTCACTAAATATTTAATACTTATAAATTATTTATTAATAAGATCTTCACATTAATATTAAAATTTAAATCAACATCTATGAAATACGAATGCAATTCTTATCAACAAGATTGTTGTTGATTCCTTGATTGATTTGTTCACATAATGATATATTCTCCAAAATAATTCGCTGCATTTTTTTTTGGCGAATTTTCTTCATTCTAGAAGCATTGTTTTGTTTTTTCTTCAAATACCCAAAAACAATGTACCTAAAATTAAGAATGCGTGTTTATTGTATTCCAGTTTTGTTTGCTGTGGAGCATGAATACTTCAAAGACACTAAATTTGTACCCTGATTTCTTATCTTATCTTAACGGCAAAGGTTTTGACCGTGCGAGAAATGCGTGCTATGTGACTTAGGAATACTTTTATTCTTTTGCGCATTACCAACTTTTAAAGCAATTTTTCATTTATTATTTTAACATCAATTATTTTCAAAGGTGATTGATCTTTATAATTATAACTTTTCATTTATTATCGTTTAAAGCAAAATTTCAGTTTACTTGATTTTTGGTAGTGCTGCATGCTTCATGCAGGACAGTAAATATTTTAACATAAAAGATTATTTTAAAGGTTAAGATCTCTATATTATAAGGGGATCATGATCTTGGCTTTGCCAACCCTGAAAACTGTTATCTGCCCGTCAAAGTAATTAAACAGTTCTATAATTAAATCAAATCTAGTGCATAGGGATCTCAATCTACCAAATAATAATATATTTTCTCAGCTGTACTGAGTTACACAACATAATTTGATTTTAAAGTTGCTATGCTATTTTAGCCACAACTAACTGATCTCTCCAAAAAAGGCCTGGTTTGTACATAAAACAAAATCTTGCCTATTTTTCACTACCAAAATGTAATGCAATCACTGACCAAACCAATCTGATTGCAACTATGAATAAGTTAGTATATGGCTTACTGAGATGGTAAGCTGAAATCCATCATCACCATTCACTCATGTTTTGTTAAGTAGAGAAGCTAGATTGCGAAGCTCCTCAAATGCATGCATTGTTTCTGCATCAAATCCTCCTGCAAACTGCATTGACAAATAAATAAAGATTACTAACAGTTTCTTTTTTTATATTCAGAAGAGAAGAATGATCCTAGAAAAAGTATCTTTAGAATAGTTACAACATACAGTAGTCTAAGAAAAATTGCATTGAAGTCCTTTCACTTACTGTTTACTGCTAACAATAGAGTTTAATCTACATACACTATTAGTATAACATTCAATAAGAATTTACCTTATCACTACATCATATTAATGAATAAGATGACATGGTAGAATGATCAAATCTTATTGGATGTTTGCATGAAAATGTATTTCACTCACAATGTATATAAATTAAACTTTTGATAATAAGAGTGAAGCAACATGAAGTTCAACATGCATTGGAGGCGCAACTTAAAAAGCATGGACTAGGATACTGAAGTATATATTCCAGGACAAACCTGATGGATTCTAAAAGCAAATCTCACTCCTTGGAGAAGCATGTAATCCATTGCAGGATCTTTTTCTAATGCTGACTTTGCTTGAAGTTCCATAGCTACCCTTTTCATATAGTTTTTAGCCAATTTAACTGAGCTTAGCTTTATCTGCAAAAAATAATTGTTGAATCAAATGTTCCACGTGGACTTGTATAAATATCTTGCTGGATGGATGATGGTTACAAAGACCTCTTTTCTAGCCTAATCCACAATTTATGGGTTATCACATGAATAACTAATAAGCTGCTTAATTTCATATCAGTGCTTTAGGAAACAGTTGAACACAATCCAATATATACTATTTTTATTTTCTGTTTTGTAGAATACATTGCTCACACCAAGTGCTAAAGTATTCTAGGATTGAAACAAGTACTAATGTTATATGTTATAATCTCATAGTATTGTGATGGCAAATACCATAATTTCCTTTTATAAACTCATCATTTACATTTTTGTAAGAATTGATGCACAGTATGGTGTACCTTGCCAATAATTCCATTATCAAGCATCCATTCTATTGGAATTTTAAACTCCTTGCAGTGACGCATTAATGAATCTCTTGTGCGAAGAAGGTTATATACTGTACGCTCCATCCTGACAATGAAACACAAACGTAAGAGTCTTGCAAGACATAATTAATTTAGGACCTCAAAAGACTTTATTTTTTCTTCTTCATTCAGGGGTGACACAGAACAATCTTTTAGATATTTGAGTAGCTTACTTTTCTGACAATGCAACCATTTTCTTTAGAACAAAGTCACAAGGTAGCCTGGGATCATCCTTGTAGGATGAAACTTCAGATTCTAATTTTTTCAAATCTTGATAGCCAAATGCTGCTTCTCTTAATGTGTCAGCTTTCTTCTCTGGCCAATCAAAATGCTTAAGGACAGCCCTCTCATCCACCTTTGAATGCACACAAATCATGGTTCTATCAGATGCCAAATATAAGCGTAACATTCATAACTTTTCATATGAATAATAGAAATGAATCTCCTAGTCTCCTACAGATACTATGAACAATAACAACCACATATTTTAATTCCATGATGGATAATTTGGACCTATTTACTTAAGCTGAAAGTAGCAAAGTTTATTCCATAATTTGTACATGTCAATATAGCATAATTTCAAGCCACACACAGTCATAAGAAAAAAGTAACTTACAAGGAAGCAAAGTTCATCATCCAGCCACTTCACAAATGCCACTACATCATCTATGTTCTGATAAACTGCATTGTTCACCTCTCTAATCAGTGAATTCACAAATTCTCCCTGAGTCTCAATATCTGCCTTTATCTACATACATATCAAGGGACAGTTATTGGCTACAGAGATGTGAGGCAGATCATAAATTCAATAAATTTACAAAGTAAGCCACCTCTATGTATGCTTAAAAAATAAAAGAAAATCACGAATAATATAACAAGACCAGGTAGCTTAAACCATCAATAATTCTATAACATAAAAGAATTTCTCACCAAAAAACAGGTTGAACTTATGTGCATAAAATGGAACAGTACTCACAGCAAGCAAATGTGATGAACGGTTTTCAATTTCTCCAATCATGCTGCTACGAACATCAGCAACATCTGGGGCATCAGAGAGTCCTCCATTTGAAGAATCCTTTCTTGAGTCTCTCTTCATAAGTGAATGGTACAATTCCACCACTTGTGGTGCTCGTTTCACCATTGCCGTGTTACTTCTTGATGCAAAATTCATAGGAGGTGGTGGGGGAGGTGGAGGTGGAGGAGGTGGAACTTGAGCTGAAGTTTCTTGTTTTTTCTTGCTAGATATAGAACATGAAGGCCTTGGAGGGGGATTAGGAATGCGTAGGGCTCTTTTCTCCACATCTGAAGAAACCAAAAGCTTGTTAGCTTCTTGGCAATTGCCAAAATGTTGTGGTCTTTGGACAATCTCCAAACCAGATTGTTGAACAGACAATGGCACTGATTCCTTTTCCATTTCTTTTGAACACACAAAACAATCGGACTGTCTTCTCTTACTTAAAACAACCTCTTCCTCTGAGTAGTTTGATCCACTGATAGAGTGTCTTCTTCTGGGGCTTCCCCCTACATCTGATTCAATCCAATTCTCCCTTATAAGACTACCTTGGCACTCTACTTGTGATAAATGATCACTAGTTATAGGCCATTTTTTTGGCTTCTTCACCATATTGAACCTATTTGCACTTCCACAATTTGAATACCTATTGGCATGATCAGAGAAAGAACTAACACAATCTCCACTACTGCTTACTACTGAATGAGGGCTTGATGGCTTATCCAAATTCAATGCTGAGCATGTGTTCTTCAACTCGTTTCTTAAACATGAATTCACCCACCTCAAGTAGGCAAGCTCCTCAACCTCATTCAGTCTGCTTATCTGCAAACCTTCTACTTGTTTGCACAGGTCTTCATTAGTGAGCCTCAGCAATGATGCCTCGGCTTTAATTTTGGCAACAACGTCACTCTGATCACAAAAAGAAAAGGTAAATCAGCCAAACTCAAGCAAAGTTCACCCTTATAATTTTAGAAAATTATTCCTGAAACTAAAATACAAAAATGACAAGTATAAGCAACTAGCCAACTAGCAAATCATACACCCCATGTTTGAATTCACATTGGATGATCCAACATCATGTTGAAATATCAGCTAACAAGATTTTATTTACAAAAGCATATGTTTGGTTTCACGTTGAAGAATTGATACCGAGTTCAAATTTCATTTTGAGTTGAAACATCCTTGGGTGGTTTTTGCTTAAGATCCGAAATTATATAGAAACTGCTAACTTGCTTTTATAAATTAAAGTAACAACATCCAAACATAAATCTCTTACTTTAAAATCAATTTTGCAAATGCTCACACACAACCAAAACAAATCAATGAGCCAAGCTACCTTGCTTTTAAAAATTAAAGTAACAACATCCAAACATAAATCTTTTACTTTAAAATCAATTCTAACTAAAATCAATTTTGCAAATGCTCACACACATATGCAACCAAAACAAATCAATGAGCAAAAGAAATTTGGAATATGATACATTAAGTAATGAGTCAGAGTGCATTAAGTAACGAAATATTGCTTAAATAATTTAAATTCGTATTGATTAATCTCAAACAAAGTGCCTCTAGTAATCAAGCATCTCTTCTTCTAACTTGTATATTCACCATGTTCACATCACACTTTTTTTTGAAACAGCCAAAGAATTTTTATTAAGGAAGGATCATTCTTTGCCACAAGGAATGACCAGAATGACAAGAAACAAAAGTACATAAGACCACTTAACATCATTACAAGGAAAATATATGACTAAAGAACTCTGATGCTGAAAACTCCACCACGAGTCTAACTTCCAAAAAGCATAACACCATACCAGTGCACACGAATCAGCCACCAACACAAAAATCACAGCTGCACCAAACTCTGAACTCCACACATTGGAACTGTTTCTATACTAAAAAACTATGTCTCAGCATGAAGAGAGTCTAGATTCTCTCAGCTCCTCTGACAAAGCCCATCTCCACTCACCAAAAAAATAAAACTATTATGTGACTTTGTTCACATCACATTAACTGTATGTTTAGAGTAGCATTTGCAAAATTGATTTCAAATTAAATTATTTTTTATTCTAAAAGCAAGTTACCCAAAAATACTCAAATTTGCTTAATCTCAAAATCAATTTTCAATTCGGGATCAATTTTTGAACATTTTCTTAACCTCAAAATCAATTCAATGTGAATTCGAACACACACTACACTTACATTTAAAATCTATTCCAACCCAACAATCAACCAAACAAAGTTAGCAGTAAAATTCAATATAATTTTTTTATCCAACCCAAAAGTACTCAAATTTGCTTAATCTCAAAATCAATTTTTGGACATTTTTTTAACCTCAAAATCAATTCAATGTGATTTCAAACACACACTACACTGACATTTAAAATCTATTCCAACCCAACAATCCACCAAACAAAGCGAGTAACATATATGTTTATGTTTCGTGAAAATGCATAAGCCAAAATTGAGAAGAAAAAAAATACCTCAGAAGATTTGTTAGGACAAGCCAGCTGAGCCTCAAGAGAAGAGAGCCTGCAAGAGAGGTTCCTCTTCTGCATTTGCAGCTCCTTATTCAACCTCCTCAACTCCACAACCTCCAGTTCAAGATTCTGCACTTTCACCTCCTTGTGTTGTTCTTCTTCCCCTTTCACTTCCTCACAAGTCAATGCACCCAATTGCTCAGTGAGAATGGCCTTCTCTTGCTCCAACAAACCAACCCTCTTCATAACCTCATCCACCTCACTCACTTTCTTCCTACACTCTGCAAGCTCAGCATTCAGCTTGCTTTCCCTCTCCTTTGACTCTTGCAGCAACCCTCTCATGTGATCCAACTCAGTGAACAAATCAGTGGAAGATTGTCTTCTATGAGTTGGGAAAGCGTGTGGATGAACCTGAGCAGGGTTGATTGAACATGATAAGTCGCCAATGAGGGACCTTTTCACTCGGGAGTTAGAAGAAGGCACAAAAGGTTTGTTGTTGTGGTTCTGGTTTGTAACAACATTCTCCGAGATTGTTGTTGTTATTGAAGATGTTAGTTTTTTGCTGGCAAGTGGCTTGGTTTTTTTGTCAGCGGAAAAGCCTTTCACAATGTGAGCACCCCACAACCTCGTTCTGGAGTTGTTGTTGGGGTTGGCTCCTTTGGTGTTTTGAGGCTTTGGGGCTTGGTTTTGGTCAGAAAATTTTGAAGCTTTGGACCTGTTTTCTGATGGGTTTTCTTCCCTCATCGTGTGGCACAGAACAAGAAAAACCCTTGTAGCTGATAGCTAGAGAGAACGAACAAATGAAATGAAATGAGTGAATGAATGACTCGGTTTATGAAAAATGAGAGTTCAGTTTTGCTGTGAAGCTAAATAGAAAATAGAAAATGAAAGACATTGCAATGGCTTAGTATGGGAGGATATGGCATAACACGAAGAGGTTGTGTTGTTAGAGGATCTAATGTAATGATGGATAAAGAACGTGGAACTGTGGAAGATTTGTTCAGTGATTTTGAAAGTTTGAATTTTGAAATGCGTAAGAGAGAGAGAAACATTGAAGAGTTTGAGAATTACGAGGACGGAGCCTGGGAACAGGGGAACTGCAACGGTCGATTTTTGGCGTCTTGGGGCCCACATTTTTTGGCCTCTTGCCAACGCTTGGCCACATTGTACCGTACGTGCGATAAAAGTTGACTTTCTTTTAAAAGAAAGTTACCACATCAAAAATTATGAATGGGTTATGGCTTAAGTATACGTTAATTTTATAATTATTGTTGAAGAAATAAGTTTTGAATTTATTTCGAGTGCATTCTTTAGGCTGTGTTTGATTGGCAGGAAAGAGAAACGGAGAAAGTTACAGCAGCGAAGAATAAGGGAAAAAAATCCACACTTTCTTTCGTTCGATTGAGCTTAAAGTCGTGTACGAAAATGGTGAGATTCACGGGCAAAATTTTTCGATATTTTCCAAGGATGCTTCAAGGATTGGAAGACGCACTTGAATCTTGTGATTCCAAGTTGCATTTCAGTTTTTACTAATTTCGGATAGCATTGATATATATCATTAAAAACTAAAGACCAGAACTGTTTATCCATCTGACTTCCATTGTGGTTCATAACATTAAGAAAAAACTTTAAACTTGAGTGTAATTTGATCAGCTATGATGGAACCTCATAGTCAAACATAAATTCCATTATCTACCGGTAATGTCTTCAGTTTCTTTTTCTTTTTTTTTACATAAGTAAATTGCTATGACACACAAAAATTGGAATAGCCTTATTTTTGTACACTGCA
Source organism: Glycine tomentella (assembly GCA_007407185.1). NCBI lineage: Eukaryota > Viridiplantae > Streptophyta > Magnoliopsida > Fabales > Fabaceae > Glycine > Glycine tomentella. The sequence goes on from PYAF01000241.1 coordinate 2,238,692, forward strand.
CCAAATAACAAGAATTAATCACACAAGTTCCACAGGCCATACAAAGAAGTAACCGTGGGAGCTCTCAAATAATTCATTGAACAAGCTCCTCCAAACATTATGGTAATAGCCAATCTCTTACATTTTTATGCTCACGATCTCATGAAAATATCCCGTCAAAACTACATTTAACCATACTTTTCTGAAACACAGGAGTTATATAACTTCAACCTCTGAATAAAGAAAATAATGTCAAGCATCCAAAAAAGTAAATTTCTTCCCAAACCAAGAACTCAAGATTCTGAAATTGGATATGTTCTCTACCCAATGCAATTAAGGTTGGTGTCTATCTAGCCACATCTGTAACTATGGCCAGAATAAATTTATAAACAAAACATATGCAAACACCATACAATCATTAAATAACAAGTCTCTGAATGGCTTTTCCATTGTACCTAGCCAAAATTCTGCGGCAGTGGCAGCAAATTGCTCCAGATCTAGTCTACTAATGTCAAACAACCTGCTGGGTTTCAGATAACACAGTAACTATTTTTTTTTTCCAATAAATCAAATGTAGTTTCCTTAAAAATATGTAAACTCCAAGAGCCAATAATCCCTGGTGAGTGGTGATTGCTCTACACAGTCTACACAATTAATTTAGTATCACCAACAGCTGATGATTGCAATCAATATTTTGAATGCAGCAACATTTGTAAGACTACATGGATGTTTGATAGATCAAAAACTGATGTCACAATGTAATCAATCATACAAGTGCAAATTCCTCAACAATTTGAAAAAGGATTAAACAACTATCAAGTGAGTTTATAAAACACCCAAATTTAAATATCATCGTTGTGTTTTTTTTTCCTTTTCTTCTTGGACAAATCCCCAGTTCGATCTTCAGTATCATCACTTTTCCTATTCTTGCTCTGCTCCAACTTTACCTCTTCAGCATGTAATTTATTACTGCTTCCTTTCTCATATTTCTTTTTCTTTCTGATTTGTAAATTCAGGGAACCACCAAGCCCTCCATTTCCACCCTCCACACCGTTGCATAACATTTTTTCCATCTCTTTTTGTTGTTCTATACCTTTTCCATTCTCAGCCTCACCCTTATAAATGGAAACACTACTGGTACTTACCTTGTGCTTCTTCTTTGCACTTTTCTGTTTCCTTTCCTCTTCCATCCCTGCGTCGATGTCACCTTCATTGCCCTGTTCTCTGGATGACTCAATTTCATTTTGTGCCCCATTAGGTAGCTTTCCATCAGCTTCCCTCTCTCCAAATTTAACAGTGCTATCTCTGTCATGCAGGGACTCAACTTCCTGCTGCTTCTTTTTCTTCTTCTTGTGCATCTCACTCCCAACCACATTTTCTGTTTGATACCCAATAGAACCATCAAGTTCTCGACTAAATTTTTCATCATCTTGATCAGCAATCCCACCACCAGTTTGTTGCCTTTTGAACCCATTAGATTTCACATGCCCAAGGCTGAGCTCCTCGTTAATATCAACACTCCGAACAGAATTTACCACTACTTTCCCACTGTCATTACTAGTCCCTGTTTTGTGCCTTTTGTGCTTCTTATGAGAGTGGGATGACCCAAGCTCCTTGTGGAGCTGGTTGAGCTCTTTGAAAGATGCAGAGGCCCGGTGGAGATACGCATTCAAGACATGTGAAGCACCATTGTCAGCAGAGACAAACTTTGAGAGAATTTTAGCCGCTTTCGAAACTGATATGTCTTTCACCGAAACACAATGTCCAGAGATTGTCTTCATCTTCCTCCCCTTTGGCCCTCGCACGTATACCTTAACTTTAAAAGGAGAGAAAGAGAGGGTTAACAAGGCGCATTCCACTGTGTCCAAAAATCAACTCAAACTCACAACTTTACAATGCAGCATTTGGCAAAACTCAACACAAAGCACTCCATCTACAACAAAAATTTATTCATTGCATTCACATAACTACATTGAAACACAAAATCAGAGATTCTAATTCCTAATACACATTTACTAAAACCAATAGGTTGCTGAAAACCACATGAAACTGCAGGATCTGAGTTCACATTTTCACTGTAATGACCAATGATTAACACTAACAACCAAACAACTTTAAATTCAAGATACCAACCAAGCCAATTTTGGCACAAAAACAATGCGAGATTCAGATATCACCCACTATTAAGTTGAAACCCCAAAATGGCTACACACAGAGATAAGTAACAGTTGATACGAAAGATGCATGGATTTGGGAAAGCTACAAACCCTAAGCTTTGAAAAAAGCCCAAAGCACTCTAATCTTATTAAAAATCAATCTTTTTTGTTTTATAAGCGAAGATTTTAATTTTATTATTGTGGATGTTTAAGCTAAGTACAAGTAATACCCACCTGAAGCTACTAAAATACATTTGGCATACAGAATGTGAAACCAATAAAAGATCACTTAAATGTCCCATTTGTTAACCCTAATTGAACTAATATTATGAAGCTGAATTGAGAAGAAACAGAAAAAAAAAAAAAAAAAAAAAACTAATACCTTGAAGCGTTGCCTAGGGTATGGGATGTTGAAGTGTGCTTCCCAGAATCGAGTTTGCAGCCACTTATGAAGCACGGATACGTGGAATTTTTTTTTTCCAACGTCCGATACGGGTACGTTCCGGATACCCCATTTCACGTATCCATTTCGCGCCCCCCTGCTCGCACGCCGCTCGCTGCTCCTCCTCCACCGCGGCCGTCGCGTGTCCCCCTGATGAATGCAAAGACCTAGACTTCTTGTGACCAGACCTTCTCCTCTCACGGATGCATTGGTAGTTTATTGCCGTCGTCAATGGCTTTGCCGTCGTCTCAGGTATGCCTTCTGGCTTTTCTCTCAGATCTTCTCCACTGTGTGTTAATGTGTTTATATATGGGGATTAGGTTTTATTTATTTATTTGGGCCCCAGATTGCTTCCTGCACTCCCTTTATTGATTATTTTACTCTTTCTAGTTTTTTATTTATTAAAAATTGGAATTGTGTTTTAATGCCAATTAGGGATAATTTATTTTTTGTACTTATGATTTTCCTTTTATTATATTTTATTAATATAAAATACACTCTATATAAAAAAATATTATTTAATATTAAGACGTATAAGAAATGTATCGAAATATTAATATTTTTTAAATAACGTATCAAAGTCTCATATTGAAAATGTATCGAAAATGTTGTATCGGTATCAATTCTTACTTCTCTGTCTCAAGGAAACTAAACTAGGTTTTGTTACCAACGGGGTTTGCCGGTTTGGTGGCTAACTTCAAAATTTACATAGTATATTATTTCTTTAAAATTTAATAAAAAATATTACTAATATTTATCGATAATTAATATTTTAACATGTGCAATGTATTAAAAAATATTTATTTTATATAACTAAAATTTATAATAAATATTTTTGAATATATAAATTATATATAGTTAAAATTAATAATAAATGAATATTTTTAATTATATAAGTTAATATTTTAATTTTATGATAAATAATTTATTTTGTGATATAAGATATTTTTAATTATTTATAAAAAATAAATATTAAAATCTAATGTAAAAATAAAAATAAAAATACTACATTGGAAGAGATAAGATGTTAAGACAAATATTTTTAAAAAAGTTTTGTTAAAAAATGAACATAGATTTACTGTAGTCACAATAGCTGCATGAATTTTTCACCATTGAAAATAAAATATACAAAATAAATAATTAAACAAAATATAAGTGAAAAAATTTGGACGCATTGTTACTACAGCGGAGCAACAGCAAACAATCCGGATCCTTGTAAAACAATTCTTAAAATCGTAGTTGTGGATTTTATTATTCATGTGATCGATTTACTGGCAATGAATCAATAATTCAATTAATGGATAAGTAATTGATCTGGTTTGATTCGAATATATTAAAAATTTAAAATTATATACGTATTTATCATATATAAATATATAACTAATATTATTTGAATAAGAAAAGTTTATTCATATTCCAAAATTTAAAATAACAATTGTAATAATTCAAAGTCCAAAATCTTAAAAAATTCCAATTTAAAAAAAAAATAAAAAAGTTATATAAATTGAACCGGTCCAACCAAAATTCGACAATTTATCTGGCCAAGTTTGATCAGGTCATTCCAGATCAACTGCCCAATTAATTCAATAGGAGAACCTACTCGGGTAAGTCATGAGCCTTGGTCCAATCAGTCGACTCGGGTTTCAGAACACTATTTAAAATGCTCTCATTCAATAGTTATAAATAAAAAGAAAACTTTTTTTTATCTTATATATCAAGTGTACATGTTAGATAAATAAATAAAAAATATTTTTTAATATTAAACTAAAATATTTAATTATTATTGTTTAAGTAATTAAAACTGTTCCAAAGTGAGTATTTGCTTTCTTTTAGTTTTTTTATACAATAATGACATTAAGGTCATATCTAACAAAAATATTGTATTTCTGTTTTCATGATATCTAATGTGTTGATCTAATGTTAATTATTACTTTTGATAAAATTATTTTGTATCAATATAATGTTAAAAAAAACATTAAAGTTGAACTTATGACTAGTAAAACTTAATAAATATCTTTTAACTTATACACTAAATTTACAAGATAAGAAAAACTTAGTATTTTTTCGTTAGACTTGAAGGTAAGTATTGAAAAATTTAAAATAATTCATATATTATGTTTAACTAATTAAATTCGATTT
>PYAF01000241.1:2249641-2272011 GCA_007407185.1 Glycine tomentella
AATGTTCTCAACAAATTAAATGATACATAAAAAAATTAGTACGAAATATACAAAGGATATCTTTAAAGTATGTTAATAATTAGGTTTAATCATGTTTTTAGTCCCTTAAATTACTATGTCTATTATTTTATTCCTTTTTAAATAAAAAATTATATTTTTTTAGCTCCTCAAATAGTCAAATTTAAGAAATAATCTATTTAACTCCTCCCATCAAATAATATTTACACTTTTTATTCCTAACACAATATAAACAAAATTAAAAACAAGAAGAGAACACTATCTAATACATTCCGTAAATAATACTCTTCTCTAAATAATATTGCTACTATCTCATTTATAAGAAAATAAGAGTCTATAGAAAAAACAAAAACACTGTAGAGCCATTTTGGCTCCTTTTCCATCTCAGAACGAAGTATGAGGTGCGGAAAACTAACACGAATGACACATGTTAAAATATATATAATGCGACAGAGATGAAAATTATGTCGATTTTTTTTTTTACTTGATTTAAACTTTTTATTATTATTTAAAAGAATATCTAAATCACTTGGTCCAGCATCCAACACAATCCCTCACAGAGACCCCAAACTGCAGGATAACACTCAATCTAGGATTATTAATTTTTTTCATAAAAAAATTATAAAATTTAAATGTATTACAATGGTTGAAAGTATATGGACAGATGGTGGTTAACTTAATCATTTCTCTTTTTCCTTTATCTATTGCAAACTACCTCCACCCATTCCAAACACCTTCCTAATAGATCTGAGCAATAGTATTATATGTGTTTATGATTTTCGACAAAAAAAATTATCACTATTTTTAACAAGAATAATTTTATATTAATATCCAGCAAAATAAAAAATAATAGTATTATTAATGATATGCTAAAAAAAATTCACAGTAGCATAAATTGAGTTAATTGAATTTGATTTTTTTTCTTCTTTCTATCTCATGATCTATACTCTTTGAGACTCAAATATAAACCAAAAAAGAAAAAAAATCCAACTTTAGTGAACTAAATTATAAGCAATTTTTAACTAATTTAACCTTCTTTAATATCATTATTCCAAAAATATTCTTAAGTTAATTCAAATATGAGTATCATTTCCTATAAATATGATTGAGAATTATTATTAATCATTGGAAAATTAGGTATTTTTAATTATATTTAAGTTTAGAATGAGTAATATATAATTAAACGTGTGTTCTTGATTTACCATTATTTATAATTTGATTGTTGTTTTGAAAATTTCAATGAATGATATCTATTGACCAAAAAATATTCCTAATGGTGTGGTTGGATGAGAAATTGAGACAGAAATTTCATTTTTAAGTGAATTTAAAATTTCATGTGTCAAAATGATTTGTATATTAAATAACTTTTAAATTATCAAAATTATATAGGACATTTTTTTCCAGAAAAATAAAAAGAAATAATACTTAATATGAAAGAATTTCAAATAACATATAAAATGAAATTTACATATGATGAAATAAAATTACTTTATCTAAACAAAGAATTTAAGATAAAAATAAATTAAAAGAAGTTTAATTGAAATAATTAATTAAATTTCCATACATTTCAAATTCTTTAAAGCTTAATTAAGCACCTAATGCGTATAGATCCATGACACCAAATTGTTTCAGCTTTATGGTAATCTCATGTTTAAGGGGTGTATTGGATTAAAATTTTAAAAAATTATTTTGACATAAAAGAGTTTTAAAATTTTTAAAAAATTACATAGGAATGTTATGACATATAAAAAAATTTAAAAGGCTTTTTTTATGATATTCAATCAAGACTTTTAAATGATAGAAATGAGACTTATGATATTTAATAAAGATTTTTAATATTTTTTAAAGAGTTCAATAAAATCTATTGATATTAAATTAATTTTTTTTACAACTTATAAAATGTCATAGTATTAAAATATATACAAAATTTTATAAATTATTTATTAAGGATGAATTTTAATAAATTTATTAAGATTTTTTACTTAAAAATATAAATACCACATCTATAAAACAACGCATCCAAACCTTTAAAAAATTTGCATAATTTTTTTCTTTCTTACTTCTTCTGCCTGTTCCCAGACTTTTAATGGGTTTATTATGTTGAAGTCATGTTTACACAATATGCGTTACATCATACATGTATAGTTTTGATTAATTAGGGAACACTATATATTGTGCTGATTGTGAAGAATTATCATCTTAATATATTCTTGTAGTTTGATAGGCTGGTTCTGGTAATTTTAGCTTTTGGAGTTGGCTCGTATTCTTGTTTTACGAGGCACTTTTTGAGGTGCTATCAACAGGGGTGAAAATTAGTAAGGAAAAAAAATTTAACAGTTGATTCTGAACTAATTTAAAACGTCGGTAATTAAATTAAATTTGAGAATTAATTTTTTATTGAACTGATTTGAAATCAATTTTAAATCCATTTTAAGAACCGAATTGATTTCGAACTAATTCACAAATTATTATATTTTTTGTTTAAAAAATTATTCCAATTTTAGAAAAAATAATTCAATTATTAAGTTAACCGAGCCGATTTTAAAACTAAGTTAATTTGAACTGAAATCATTTAAAAAACCAGTTCAACTTTATTTAACTGAACCGGTTTGATTCAAAAACTAATTCAATTCAGTGTACGTTAGAAACAATTTGGTTTGAACCAATTTATATATGTACACCCCTAACTATCATTGCTATGTGTAACGGGGATAGATAGATTGGAATTTTTTTGATGTAGGTATTGTCATTACACAAAACACTATAGCTTCAAAAGATTGAAAAAGGCAGGAACACTATATAGAAGGATATGGATCTATGAATTACCTATTTAAAAATGTAAATTTTTTATATTGATTTTACTTTTCAGTATTTAAATCTTGTCATTTATTTTTATTTTTTTTGGACTCATATAATTTTGAATATATTTAAAAAATTCATGAAATCCTTTAAAATCTTTTAAATTAATAAAGTCCTTTTAAATTCTTTGAATTCATATATTATAAATTCATTAAAATTTTAATCATAAAAATCTTTTAAAAGAATCACAAAAATCATTATATTCCTACAAAATCTTTTTAAATCAATAGGAATTGTTTATGTTAAAATAATCTTTTAAATTCTAATCCAATACACTCCTAAGATTTTATAGTTTGGATTTTAATGAACTTATACCCAAAAATTTAAAATATTTTAAAGGACTTTATGGATTTATAAAATTTTGAAACAAACCCATTGATTTTTAGAAAGAGTTCAAAATTACAAGGGCCATTGAAAAAAATTAGGGGACATCGGGTAGGAAAGAAGTCTTTCATATATGGGAATCATAAATCCTTGAAAATCATGTTTCTTGAAAATGAATAAAAATTATTTGGTTAATCATGAAAAATTTTAGAAAAATTTACTAAAAATTAAAGAGTTATGCATATTTTTATTATTTATCATACTATATAATTTAATAAAAAATAACATGATGTGTTTACTAATAAATAAAAAAAATCAGGAAAGTGAGATTTTCACCTTCCCATGAAGTTTTTCTTTTTTTTGGAAATTGATTAAAAAACATTTAAAAAAAACATCATTTCCTAAGAATATTTTTTTAAATGCATATCAAACATAAAAAAAATAACTTTCCCAACCCAGAATTTCCAGAAAAATAAAAACTTCTCTCTTACCAAACCACCCTATAATCTTTTTATCAGCAAAATTAAATATTATTAACTGGAACCAATACAGCCCAAGATATGCAGCATTGTAACAATGTAAGCCACGAATTATAGAGCATGGACTGTGCGGAGAACCACCTCCAAATATTGGCACCCCCCCTATCAAATAAACATGAACATATATATACTTGAACCTCACAAGTTTAAAAGATTATTCTAAAACATAATACAATCTCATGAATCTTTTCAATATCATGAAATCCCTTAATAGCATCATCCCGATATTGCAATCCCCTAACAGGATCATCCCAAAAACCAATACTCCGCAGCATAGAAAAATAGGGTTTGAATAAAGAAAATTATGATTGATGATAAATTTGCATAAAAGAGGATGAAATATATACACCGTGGAAATCCAATGTCCATGTAAGTGAAATTTGTTGTGCCCAAGCAAAGTTAATTACTGGCATCATAGAAATAGAAAATTTTAATTAAATATTACTAAATTTTGTTGCAGTCTTTATAATATCTTAATAATCTTAATTAAATATCACAATTTTTTTTATAAGTCTTAATTGAATAGTATAAGATTTTTTTAATAATATTTTTTAAAAATCTTAATCCAATCCACCCCTAAGCTCCTAAAAAGATAATGCATGTATCAACAATTTCATTTTTAAAGTTTTGAAATTCTTTGCCCAAACACTACCTTAATTAATGGAATAATTGTATTCTCTTTCCATTCTCCCGAATCATAATTTACTCAAACCAAAATGAAGCATGAGTTGCAATATATTCACCTAATTAACTCAATAGCCATATATACAAGTTTCCATCTCAATCACCAACTATTTCTTAAAACGTCCAATAATTGGCACGTCTAGCTAACCCAGAAAATTAATAGTAGTAATACCCATATCCAGCCATCTCACGATAAACCTAGTATTGGCCACCAAACCTTTGAACCAAAAAATTAAACTATCATATCTAGTAGTGACCTTGAGCATCACCTGGTTTTTGTTCAAAACCAACAACCTCAAATTGCACCATCCTCTTTGATGCAAAAGCTCTAAGGCTTGCCTCACTATTACGAACATAACCATGATCACTAGTGTAGTGGCAACTGTCGGCAACATTGAAGCTAGCTACGGATGGTGTGAAATTAGTTTTTTATTTATTTCTTCTAACATGTGACAATCATGTTTGATATAATTTATTAAATTGGAAATTACCCCACTTAGTATGTATATATACATACATACAAAATAGCAAGAACTTTGTCTAGTTAGCATCGCTCCAAAGTGGGCTTTTTTGTCACCCACTTAATAACTAAAAGTGAGTAATTTTAGAAAAATATGAGGGACTAATTAACTAAAAAAATTAATTAGAGACCAAAGCTAAAAATATTTAGATCAGTTCATAACCACTCTTTGATATATGAAAATTGAAAGCTCAAGTTCCATCCGATCAGTTAATATATTCTGCAAACAGAAGTATCTGTGGTTCGTTTCTTTCACATATAAATTCAAGCTAGAATGTCAAGCTGATTAAAGATAGAGTAATATTTTTTACACAGCAATTTTTACACACGTACACCATTTTTGTCTTTTATTTCTGGCATTACATCCCAATCTTATCACATACTTTTCTTTCTTCTCTTCTTATCTTCTCCTTCGTATAGAAAATATCATAAAATTGTATCATATAAATAACATTTCAAATAAGGTTATATATAATCATATAGCTAACATAAACTTTTACTGATCAATCAACACAAATGTAGCTAGCTATAACGTTGCCGACAATATTTTGGTTCTGCTGCAGACACATGCATCAGCTCGACTTCACAACTCACATGCATGTCACAACCAAACAAATAATAATTACAAAATACTTTTATATGAAAAACCAAAACCAAAACTAAACAAAAACAAAAACAAAAGCAAGAACAAAGGGCAAAAGTATCTAGATTTCTTCTAGCTAGCTAATATTATAAGTGGACAAACCACAAGATAAGTCCATCAGAAGCAATGCCGCCTCAGCTACTTCATCCCGTGGAAACATTTGTTCAAAATCAGAGTTGTTACTCCTCAAACTTATGGCGAAATTCTTGAAATATTCAAGCTTCCTCACTCCCTCAGATGAGCCTGCAGCAGTAGTAGTAGTAGTAGTAGTAGTGGACTTGTACTTGTTCTTGAACTGTGCAAAATGGTTCGTACGAGACTTCTTTTCCTTGTTGTGTAGTCTGGTCTTTGCACATGCTATGGGAGTGACCAAACCATTTGCAGCTTCCGCCATTGCCCTTCTTGCCTTCCTCTGTCTAATGCCACAGGCATTGCAAAGAGACTGCACCAGCAACGCGTTGCATGTTAACAGCTACTAAATGCTTATTAATTAAGTAGTAGTTGATTCTTCTAAATTAACAATACAACTGTTATTCATTTGCTTCTTCTTTTTTGTCACAATAATTATATTGATGCAAAGAAATTAACGGCTTTATTTATGACTAATTTTTAAGAAAAAATTAATTAATCAATTTTAGTAAAATCTCTTATAACAAATTTTTTTCTATTCTCAAGGTTCAAGTCGGCACAAACCTTATTTAAAAGGATCTTAATTTAAGTTTATTGATCAATCTAATGACATATTATTCAGCTACTTATTCATGATAATATAGACTTTGTCCAATGGTAGTAAAACTATTAATATAAAAGAAGTATTAGCAATAATTTCTAATTCGCACACTCTTTTGAACAGGTGTTTCAATTTATGGGAAATCTTTATAAAAGAAATATTAGAAACATATTTTTTAATTAACACTCTTTTTTCAATCATTCTTTAACAATCTTTAGAACACATGAATACTTCTTATTTAATAAATTTCAATCATATTATAGTTTGAATAAATTTTAATCAATAAAAAAATATTAAAAAATATGCTGTAGATATATGTCAGTAGTATGATGTATATATCATACTAAATAATTACACAGTATGATGCATTTACTGTATGCATTAATTTCTTATTTCATCAAAAATAATTATCAATCAGTATGATGTATTATTGTGTTAATTAGTACTTAATAAATATAGACTTACAATATTTTTTTTTATCATTTAGAAATAAATAGATCGACTTACAATATATATATATATATATATGCTAATTAACAATATTATTTTTGTTAAATGAAGTCTATAATATATGGGATTGTGTGTATCTACTAGACTGCTACCTGTTAGTATATGATTTTTATAGTGATAATATATGTGTGTCCAGATAATTAAGAAGTTATTAACAATGATTATGAAGGAAAGAAGGTAAAGGGAAAAGAGATTAACCTTGGGACCCTTAGGGCCACTCCTCCAAAGTGGGGTAGTGCTTGTATTACAATCCGAACAAACCCTAGGGGTACTACTGCCGTTGTTGTTACGAGGGCTTCTTTGGCTGTACCTGCTGCTTTCGAGCCCTTGATGATTTTGGAATCTTGGGCTTGAATTGATTGCTTTGTCAGTGGTTGGACTGATACTCGGTCTCATCATTTTTTTCATTAACCTCATCTTTGAAGACATCCATTTGTTCCCAGACCCGTGATCATTATTTTTTCTCTCTTCCTCAGAAGGTAAATTACCCTGATCACATGCGCTGCTTATTGGATCAAGCATAACTACTGCCTCAGGTGAAATACTGAAGGACGAGTTGCAGTTGCTTGATGATCCATCATGCAATACCATCTTGTCATCCTAATGTAGATCAAGACAAAACATATATTAGATGCATATTCAGGCTATCAAAAAAATTGTTATTACTATTTATATTATTATTTAATTAATAAGGTTTATTTCATATCTCATAAAGCAATTTGAAATGAGTGGAAAGAAGAGAGATATGGAAAGAGAGAAAAAGATTGAAGGAAACGAGAAGTGATAGATAAATGTAATAGAAGAAAAAAAGTAAAGGAAGAGAAAGAATGAAAAATGAACTCAAGAGAATGAGAGTGTGGAAAATCAAAAGCCTACATATTGTTTTGACATCATGTGTATATTATAAACAAGAAGAATAAATTTGACCTAGATATAAGAAAAAAAGAGACAAGTGATTAATTAATTAAGTTGATGAAATTAAGGCAGACATGATAAATTAAGCTTAGAAACCTGATCAGAATGTTATTTTAATTTTTTAATTATAATATTAAGGATTTTCCTGTTAAAACTTAATTATTAGAGATCGAAATATAAATGCACAGGATGCAGTGATCATGATCACCAAAGTTGGTTCAAACCACTATTAATCTGGCCAATAGGGGGGAAGGAAGGGTGGAGGGCATATAGTATTCTAAGTCTCATCATGAATATAACCTAGAAATCAAAGTAGAATATAATTAATAATAAACTTTGATCAAATAATAATATATAGAAAGGAATTGAACATATATGATCTTGCCTGTTGATAATTTTCTGTTAACCTTCCAATTTCTATGCTGGTTTGCCTTGGATCAAATATGTTAAAAAAGGTACGGCAGTCCTGATTATTAGGAGAAATATTGAAGAGTTGGTTTTGACCAGCTTGTATGGAAGGGCCTGGTGGGTTCAGAGAATAAGAAGTCATGGATGGAGAGATAGAGAGAACTGTATATGTGTTGTTAATTAGGCAAAAATTATGGACAGTGGACAGTACCGAGGGATAGGGTAGCTAGGGGAAGGGAATCATAACAAGTGTATATTATAGCCTATGAAAGAATGAATGAGAAAGAGGGTTATCACACCGTGGTAGGGTTCTTATAAAAGGACAAGGAGAGGTTGTAAAGAGAAGAGTTGTCTGCAAGACATTCACGTGATTACTTTCATATACAAAACAAAACAAATTAACAAGAGACAAGAGGACGAGAGTGTTGCTACTCGAGAACTCCCCCTAGTAGGATAAAACCCTATCTGCTGCAGTTTTTCGGTCCTCCTCTATATATTATAAAATACCCAGTTTAATATATTTTTCCCTTTGGGTACTAATCTGATTATAATTTTAAAGTTAATTTAAATTATAAGTGAGTTTTGATCATTTTTATTATAAGGTCTATTATAAAATATCACATGCATTAATTTTTTTCACCAAAATATCCTTAGTTAAAGTTAAACCAAAAATGACGTAACAACAAGAAAAACATAACTCACTAATAGGTGTTTGTTTTTCTGTTGAGAAGTCCCCAAACAACCGTCAAATAAAACATTCTAAATTTTTACCTTTTACAATATGTGCATAAGAATTTCTATCTTTTACAAAATATATATGAAAATGTGTGTCTATTCAACCCAATATTAATCTAAATATACTCAATGTTTAATATCAATTTTTAAGACAAATTAATGTTATTTTTCCTAAAAAAATTCTAACTTTTCAGTAAATGAGTTGGCCCTTCACTTGAGTGTATATTAATTAGAAAAATGGAGGTGGCGTTTCCTTGTTGATTTTGGCGTTGTTTAGCATCTTCTCTTTTCTTTTATGTATGGTAGTGGACTAACGGTAATAGAAGTTGTATGTCAATAAAACCTGCTCGGTTAGCTTCTTCTAGTTCAGTATGGTGGAGAGATCGATATTTGTTCATTAGAGAATGTAAATCACGTACTACCTACATGGTTTGCCCAAAGTATTGCAAGAAAGTTTAGAAATGGGGAACAAGTCTAGTTTTTTGGCATCACATCCGGATTAATGGTAATGCTAGCCTAAAATGTAAAATATTCCTATCCTCGTTTGTATCAAGTATCTCTTGATAGAGTGTCTATATGGTAGAGATGGAAAAATGGTATGAAAATATTTGGTATTGGGTATGGAGGTGGAGGAGGGATCTCTTTGTGTGGAATGAAGAGTTGATGGTAAACTTGATAAATACCTTAGGTTCTTTTTCTTGTGGTGCATAACTTCATGAACAAACGTGTGTGAGATCACTTAATTGATTATTTTAATGAATTTTTTTCACTAATTACATTTTTTTATTCATAAAATTCAAATTTAAGATTTTGTTTAAACAATTCGAGTTCAATACTTTAACTAACAACTTGTTATAGTAGAAACAATGAGAAGTTGATATGTATCTAATATTGACCATCAAGATCATTATTTTAAAATATAATAAATAAATTAACATTTTGATTAATAGTCATGTAATATAAACCTATGTTCTGGGTATATATAATTATATGATTTATTTCTCCAATTTCAATTTTTGAAAATTTTACACTATATATATAATGAGAAAACTATTTTTTTTCTATGGTTTCCAAAATATGTTGATTTATTATATTCTGGGTGTTTTTTTTCCGTCTTTAGTAATCGTCTTTGATGTTTTTGGAGGTATAGCAGGGATGAAGATTGTGCAGATCTGAAGAGATAGGTACTGATATAGAAGAGGGCGTTCCCTTGACTCCTTGTTTTTGCTACAAAACATCTAACGTTGCCACTGCAGGCACGTCTCTGACAGAGACACCTTCTTATAGTCCCCACACAAACAGTGATCTATGTTTAATTACCTCTGCCCCCACCTTTCCAGAAATCATACGTACAAAAAAAAAATTCCCCATCAGGTAGGTTTTAGTTAATTGGTCTCTGTTACCCCCCTTCGGTTACAACTTGCATGAAGCTGAATACGAAAGAGTAATTTTATTCTTATTTATATGAATTATTGTCAATATGTTTTTTAAAACTTACTATTTTATGACTTTTTTTGACTCTCTTAATTTGTGACATTATTTATTTTATCTCACAATTTTCTTCCTATTTATATCCTAATTATATATAAAAATTATTATAAATATATAATTCTATATAAGATAAGGAGTTTCAAATCTAACCCTATTGGAGAATTTGGTAAGAAAGAAATTCTTTCATATCTGAAAATTATAATTTCTGAAAATCATGAATATGGATAATCATGATTTTTGAGAAAAATGAATAAAATCTATTTGGTTGATCATAAATATTCTTCAAAATGTTTATATAAATTTTCTTATAATCAAATTAAGAGCTATGAAATATTTTTATTGATTATTTTAAATATTTATCACAATAACTAATCTAATAAAAATAACTTGGTAATTTTTTTTACCGTAATAGAACAAAATTTTAACTTGAGAACGTTAGATTTTTACCTTTTTCATGAGAAAGTTTGTGTAAGAGATTAGTTAAAAAACATTTCCAAAAAATAATTTTTCTGAAGAATGTTATTTTTCAATAATAGATATTAAACACGAAAAACTAAGTTTATTTTAATTTGTGTAAGAAACTAAAAAATTTCCCCTTAGCAAACGTTGTACCCTAAGTGAAGTTGAATTAAATAATACTAGCTACATCTATTTATAAGAGCTGTATTATTAGATTTAATGTTACCAGTTTAATTTTGAATAATGATTATTTTATATGAAAGATATCTCTCAACGAATAATTGAAAATCAAACAATCCTGTTATCTAAAAAAAAGTTAAACAATCCTTTTAAGACATGAAATAGATCATGTCTCTCTAGATAATTAAAATTAAAAAAAAAAACTATTGTAGGGCATATATTTGAAGATAGATTATTGGCTTTGGACTACTATTCTGTGCTGGTAAAATCCAAATAAGTTGGATTAAAATTAAACCGACGTTTGACTTTATTAGGATATAAGTTGGTAAAATTCATGCATTTCAGTTTTAGGACAAAATTCTCGAATATCTCAACTCCATGATCAGATGCTAGCTCAGATGATAGGCGACTCATGAGCAAGCAATGATTACATTCTCCTTGCGATAACAGGGTGAAAATGACCCTGCTTGCAACCTTCAATCTTATGCCCAAGTGATCTTTCCGAATCGCTCAATCTAGGGTTTAGTCGCTACATGCATATATGAGGATTCATAACAAGATATATATAATGGTCGACTCCAATCAATCACGGTTAATTTTCAATTTCTTTTCCGCTCCATTTAAAATAAATAATATTCCACTGGCCGTTTACCAATTGGATTGAGTTAATTTTGATTTAAGACTAAAATTTTACAGATTTAGGTTGGATTGGATTTGTGTCATTTTGTTGATAGACCCAATACAAATCAATCTAATTATAAATATGAGTCAGGTTAGATTAACTTGATATAAATATTTGTAAAATATTTTTAATTTTGTAAATATTAATTTTTTTTAAAAAGTAATAGTTTATTTTTTCCTAAAATTTTGTAAGTATATAATAATTAAATACACTAAAAAAATTAAATTGTAACAATATTTGACTTATAGAATTAATGATTTCAATTCTAATATAATATTTTGTTTTAGATAAAATAAAATATATTAGATTGTTTTCATGAGAAAATTTAAACAAAATCAAGACAGAAATAAAAATAATTTAAAAAAATCATGGATGGTCTAATTTAATATTTTAATAATCTATGTTAGCTAAATATTAACACATTTTGCATTTAATTATTAATTTATATATAATAACACATTTAATTTTATGTTACGGGTTGGATTGGATTTAAAAAATAAAACTTGTTATCCAAATAGTATATGAACAAGTCTAAATAGATTGACTTGGATTTGATCCAAACCCTTAAAAAATTCAACCCAAACTGTTCGGTTTGGTTTGGGTACACAAGCTAGTGAGCTACTAGTATCCATGAACATTTTCTAATATTCTAAAAGATATAAGGTTGATATGGTGATTAAAAAGGTAGAATTTAAGGGTGAAGGAAAAAGAGGAAAGAAATCATGGATATGAATCTCCCTATTAATATTTTTAAGAAAATTAATATTTATGAATAAAAAACTATTCTTGTAATCAAAGGAAATAACATGAAAAAAAATATTGTCTTCAATGATGTGTCTTTTTTAAGTTTTAACTGGAAAACGGTTTAAAATATAAGTGAGGTGCTTTTAGTTCATTTGTAAAAATAATGACATTCAATTATTATTTGTCTTTTTTCTTCTTTTTAGACAAAATATTGAAGTATCGTTTATTTATTTTTTATAGTATAATTTTTATTTTTTAGATAAAATATTTAAGTGTCATTATTTTTTATTTCTATAGTTTTATTTTATAAAATATCATCATTTAATTTTTATTATAATTAATTTGAGAATTAAAGATCATTTGTTAACCTTTGTGAACGGATCGAACATACAGTTCGAATTTGGGAACATACTAATCAAAATTTTGCTCTTCCTAGTTTCTATCACTATTTTTTGTTGTATATTTTTTATTTTTCGGTTTTTATCTACTAGCCTCCAACAAATTTGTAGTCTTAATGAAGAATATAGTCCTAACACGCTACTGGGTGTTCTCCCTTCCACTCTTTTAAACCAATGAAGAAAGAGCAAGCCGTAGCATGACATCTTATATGATATGATATATATGTCATGACTTGTGAGCAGATCATATATATATAAAGATTGACAAATAATTAATCAAGGACTAAAGGTGGGAAAAGATAATGATCCCCTTTTATCATGAGATACCTTAGCAAAGCTATCCTATTATTTTTTGCTAGCTCCACTCATTAGGGATTGAACATTGTTGATAATGTTGAGGTTTGAGTGTTTGACCATATAAATTAATTTGCATAAATCTAGGAAGCACCTAGCCTAATCTCCAGACGTAAATTTTATGATCAAGAAGGAAGCTACGTATGAGTGATAAGAGTCACTCCTGTGTCTCGAATCTAGGGAGAAGATTAGATATATCTGTAATTGATGGTGAAGGGTTTGTCTAAACATAAGAGGTGATAGAGTATGTCATAGTGCAAGTGGTAGTCTTAAATTTCGAGGGGCCATCATATTGTGCAAAATGACAATGTATATAGCTCCCAAGGCGGTGTCGATTCAAGTGTATAGTTGGGTTTATTTCATGCTACCACAAAAGCTAAGGCAGGGAGAGATCTAATCCTTAAGCTAGATCCTTATATGCTACATTTTCAGAAATTTATTTTCTGGATAACAGTTAGTTCTATCATATGCTTTGATATGTTAAGTCTCAATCGCATAGTTTAATTTGTAACATATGTTTAGTAATTTGTTAGAAAGAATTTGAATTTAATTCTCATATAATATTTCTTTAGGGATAGATTTTTTTTTATTAAGTGTCACTAATCTCTAGACTGAGATTAATCTTTTAGCCAGCCAAAAAATCAAAACTTGTATAAATAATTCGAATACTAAAAATTGGAAAGAAAAAAAAAACTAATTAATTACAACTGTTATTAAACATAAAATAAGTCTAACATGTTTCTTATTTTTTTTCCTATACTTATCTAGTCAACTTATAATTTGATTTCTTTAAAGTAATATATATATATATATGTATATATATATATATATATAAAGTATATTTATGGATCGTTAATTTAAATTAAAATATATAGTTTGTAAATTGAACTGAAAAAAATTAACGGTTATGCCTTTACCTTTTTTTCACTTTAAGCATCTTACTTGAGAGGAGTTAGACTCCTTCCAATTATACATGTTGAGAGAACAAATATAAATGAAGGAAAAATAATTAATAGGTTTAGGTTATTGAATAACCAATTATTTACCTCTACACTACTCACCAATGGACTGAATGTAGTTAGCATGACATTTCATAAATCGAATTATTATGCTAACTAGTTAGGCTTGCCATGTAATGTACGAATTGCTTATTGCTTATATTTAATATTTATAAAGTTTAACTATTATTTCTATTTTCTTTCCAAAAAAAAAAAAAAACCTACCATTTCTATTTATTCAACATCCTGCATTTCTCACTTATGCATACTTCACGTCACGTGATACGAATCAAACAACTTTCAGTAACATAGTAAACAAGTTAGTTCAAGTAGATCAATTACAAGAATACGAGTTAGAAAACTTGAAAATATTTTCAATGGACTTCTCAAGACAGTTAGGAAAATAAATTCCTTTAGAGAGGATCTCAGCACTAATGACATCCTTAACATTATTTGGGTCGAAAAACGGAGTTGTTGGAGGAACTTTAGGCCCAAATGCTAAAAAAAATTAAGGAACTTGGTTCATGGACCGTACATGGGCCCTTATATAATTCCAAACTTTTGAATGAAAATTTCTGAATTAGGAACTCTCCTATGATCTTTTCGATAAATAACTTGTGAGGACACTTGCATGATTAATGCATGATTTATCACTTACCTTCTTGTTTCTATCTTGTGTATGAACCCAATAATATCATTTCTTAAACTCTAAATCTCACAAGTGTATTGTTTTTTATGGAGTATTGCTTCTTCGTTTATTATTCCTTTGTTTTTAACTTTATTATTATTAACTTCTCTCTCTCCCTTGGCACCAAGCTTTTGATGGAGAAGAGTCCAAACACTACAGAAGAAGAAGCTCTAAGCAAAAAGCTTCAGGAGCTTTTAGCTGAAACGGACAATGAAGAAACTGAGAAATTTAATTTCCAAGAAGAAAAGGTAGAAGAGATGATGCAAAACTTGTACAAAGAGATAACATTCTCTACTTGCCATGTACCACCAAACCCTCCTATTTTCATCGATGATGCAAAGAATGGGAGCTGTGGAGCCTTAGTTTCGAGCTCAAAATCAACTAAGATGGCGGGGATTGAGAAAGAGGGTAGTAGCAAAACATTGTATGGGTTTAATGACGAGGATCGGTTGGTTTGTGAATATGGATTGGAAGAGACCTTAAAAATTGGTTGTTTTAATTTGAATGAAAAATGAGTATAGGCAATTTGATTTTGTTTAAATTTGTTTTTTTTGTTTGATTCATGATAATTCACTTGCTTGTAATTAATTAGTCACTAGAAGTCTGGAAGTAATATACACAGATCTGATAATTAATTGTAACTACATGCGACTAATTATATAAACATTATTGTAGCTCTTGCTTTAATATATACGAATTTGTTTTAATTTTACATTATTTTCATGGCGTTCTTTCATTGGTTTATTTCATCATCTCTTCTCCAGATTCTTTTACTTCTGAAGTGATTTTTTTTATAAAAAAAAGTGTTATCATTAATAGTCTTATGCATGTTTTTTATTATCTAATATTTTTAAATTTTTACTTTTGATATCTGTCATTAGTCTTAAACGTTAAATGATCACATGACAAACTAATAAAATGTCAGATAACAAAAATAAATTAAAATATCATATAGTAAAATAAAATAAAAATAGACAGTAAATTAAAAATATATATTACAAATATGAAAAACATATTTAAGCTTAATTAATATTATTAATTCACTTCACCATGACTTTAATAAAAAAATTATCTATTGATTTTTTATCATTATTATTAAGAACTAACGTCTAATAAAATTGTAATATTTGAAAATATCGCTATGAGTGTATGACTAATTACAAAATTAGGAGGGAGAATATTAGCCATTTCTGGGAGATGTTTGCAGAGGGAGAAGAATGTTATGAATTATCGGGTTCAACACTTCAACGCATTCGTACTCAAATGAAAAATACACGTAAAAATTGTGTTTAAGTGTAATAAGATCCCTATCAACTGTGGTTGCAATTTTTGTGATTTGGGATTGAAATGGCAAGGCTTATAAACCCAACAACTGTAGTAATTGACATACTTCAACAAACATATACTTGTATTCTCGACAAACCTGAAAGTAGAATGCTAAGGCCCCATTTGCTTCACAATTATTTTTTTTCAATTCTGGGAAAATTTCGCGAATATTTTAAAAAATGTATTGTATATTTAACAATAATTATTTTATTATCTCATAATATACATAAAAATAATTTTTCTCAATCTCATATTCCCAAGAATAAAAAATAATCCATGAAACAAAAATCCTGAGTATTAATATCAACAAAATTGTAAGTGTTAAAAGACTAATTCTTTCAAATATTAAAATTTATTTAAGGAGTTGAACTTTTTAAAATGTTAAGTGATAAATACACAAACTTAAAAATGGAAGTTTGACTATGCTTTTGTAAAAAATATAATTATTTATTAATTATATTATATTATTAAAAAAATTGTGTTAAAAAAGGTATTTTAGAATACCTCATTATTCTCTCTTCACTTGTGGTGCAGTTTTGACCCTGGGTGCTTGTGGCTGAATAGACTAATAGGGTAATTCAAACCAACAAGCCACCGTTGCAAATAGGGAATACATGATGAAAATAACATAAAAATAAATTTCATAAATAATTGAAAAAAGAATATTAATTTTTTAATTTCGCGTTGGATCACTTTGTATGTGATTTTTATTATGTTCATCACTTTTTTTATTCAAAATTCAATTGAATTACTTTTTATATAAGTGAATATAATAAAATAATTTTTACTCTCAAACTAGTCAAAAAGGATTAAAAATTATGTCACATAAATAGAAAAATATTACTATTTTAAAATAATTATTTTGACTCACTTTAAAATGATAAAAAATTAAAATAAAGTTTCTAAAACATAAATAATCAAACTGAACAAAAACTAAAACATAAACTACCATGTAAATTTGTCAATCTTAAATACAAAAGGTTTTCCAATACTTGCTTCAGCTAAGAACTATCTCCTTTTTTTAATTTGTTTTTAAGAACGAATTATTTATTTATTTATCCACTAATTAAAATATTTAAGGCTTGAATTTAGTAGGATCCACAAAACTAAAAACTCACGTGTCTTTCTTTCTTCTGTTGAACCGTACAACTGTAAGATAAAACCCAAATTGAAGAAAAACGGAACATAGACGTTCTGCCGCAGCAGGATGGTGCGGTGGGAGAGAGAAAAATACATGAATTTTATGGAACTCACTTAACAAGTGAAATGCAAATAACACGTGTCTTCAGAAAATAATTCAAATCATTCCAAATTAGACACATCAATTTAAAACATGCCGACCCACTGATTAATGAGAAAAATATGGTAATGTGCACTTGCTCTGCAGAAACTACCTAATCAAATCAAATATGCTGATGCACGAGTCAGTCCCAAAGTAACCACACCGATTGCAAATTAATGTAGTAACATTAATTAAGTACATATATACAGCTCATTCCAATGATGAACAACCACCCCAATTACCAGTTGCATTTCTGAATGTTAGTGTTGCTACATTTATAATGAACCTGAGTCCTGACGCGGACGACGCAAGTTTCTGCACGGATAGTCTAGGATTTTCTACAGAATTCTTCTGCAGAAACTAGTTGCAGATATGCGGCGCGATCAACGCCAGTGTGGCGCGATCAGCGCTATGCTCTCTAGGTTGTGGCGCGAGTAGCGCCATACCCCTGGAGGGTGGCGCGAGTGGCATTGTGGTGGCACGGGTAGCGCCACAAGTTCTGAAGGTCGACGCTGGTAGCGCCAAAGTGGCGCTGGTGGTCCCAGAAAGCTCTAGAAACCTGTCCATCCCTGATGGTTGGCACTGTTGGCGTGGTGGTGGCGCGGTTGGCGTCATAGTTCCTGGAGGTTGGCGCGAAGGCGGCGCGGTTGGCGTCATGGTTTCTGGGAGCTGGCGCGATCAGGGCCAGAGTGGCGCGATCAGCGCTGCAGCTCTGACATGACCACTATAAAATGGCCAGGTCGCGATTTTGGAGAGAAAAACCTTGCTTCTTCTTCCTCTGAGCGACCTGCAGCCATTGTTGAAGCTCCAAGCTTCATTTCTTCACCACAGTTCACCAAATCACTTCCTTGATACACCAATCTTGCTAGAAACACTTGGTGAGCTTGAATCCTTCATCAATTCTCCTTGAAAACCCCCAAATCAGAGAATCCCTATCTCAAGGGAAGTTCATAGAACTCGAGTTCGGCGAGGAACGACGGCGATTCGTGGATACCCGTGCTTGGGGAGTCGTCCTTGGGCCTTCCTTGTCATCTTTGAGGTAAGAAACTCGAGATTCACCGCTTGATTTTGTGAGTTGGGGTTTTGGGTAAATAGTGACCCGCTTATGATAGAGCTAGTACTAGCCTTGGGTCCTTTAGAAACATGTGTTTAGGATGTTGTGAGGATGAAGGATTAGCTCTCAAATGTTAGTTTGGTGAACTTTGATTCTTGGCTATATGTAATGCATGTATAGTTGTATGCTGAGTTGCTTGGCTATGTTGTGACATGCAAGAGCCTTGGTATGTGGCTTTGATGTGCTTGGGAGGCTGTTGGAACGGTGTCTTGTATGTGAAAAGAACCGTTCAAGCCATATATGTATCCTTAAGCCTTTGGTCTGTATAGAGCTTTGAGTTCTTGATGTTGGCTTGCACCGAGTCTTGTGATGACTTAAGTGCCTTGTTTGAAATGAGATCGACCACTGAGGGTCTATGAGATGGCTTGTGAGTGATGAGCCTTGATGAACCTTAAGTTAGAGGACTTAGTGGTTGGAAAAGATTGAGGTTCCTTTCTTTGAGACAGTTAAGAACCGTGTTATATGCTTGTGCTTGTGTGATTGCCGGATGATTGATATGTGATTATGCCTTGTATAGGACGTGACACCGCGGGTGTCAGTGGCGTAGGCCACGGAGCAAGGGAAGAACTGCAGAGCTCGACTTTGCCAGGTAAGTTCTTAGTCCCTTGGGAATGTTTCCCACTTGTGTGCTCCACCACACTCCGAGGGAGTGATGGTTGCATTCATGATGCATTCATTGTTGGTTGTTGCATCCTCATAATGATATTATGTTGCATCTATGCTTGAACATGTATGATGCCTGTTGATAGATCTTCTAGCCAGTTAGATAGATATGGACCTCCCTAGGAGAAGAGCGCACCTCCTAGTTTGGTTTGCTCGTGGGTGATGATGATCCCAGGGTAATGATGATCCCTTAAAATCAAGAGATAGGTGTGTCCCGTTACGGTTGATTGCCTATTCTCGGAGGTACCATATACGTGCGTCCATGCGTAAGGGGTAGCTCCCGATGGGATGGCACGGGTGTGAGTTCCGGTCTCACACTGAGGTCGGTGTTGATGCGATCCACCGTACATAGAGCAGGATGACTTGCTTGTATTGTTATGAGGGCCGGGAGGCCAGTATGTTGTGATGCCTGATGACTTGTGTCATGGAGAGTGAGCCAGGGTGGAGGAGATGCCTCCAAGGACCCTAAGCTTACTGAGATGTTTATCTCACCCCGTGTGGGGCTTATGTGGTTTCAGGTGACGCTTCAGGCAGAGAGGAGCGGTCTCAGGGCGGGAGGCCCCATTAGAGACGGTAGCTGCTTGGCTGTGAGGCAGTTTGAGGAGAGCTTGATGGCTCAGCTTTTGATGATTTATTGTACCCCTGTAGAGGGAAGATGTGTGTGTGCACACATGTATTCTTTTGTTATATATATGTTATGTATGCCCTCGTGTGAGGAAGGATCTTCGAGATCAAAAGTACTCGGATGCTTATTCTTTTGTATAGACACTTCGAGTGTCAGATGATGTATAGGTACATAAGCAGTTTATGTTATGTAATGATGTTTCCTCCTGTTTATATCTACTGAGGTATTGGTGTATATCTGCCTGTGGTCATGTTTATGTGATTTGGATCAGCAGGGGCTTGTGTTGCCTTGACATGAGATGTTTTATGCTCCATACATAATGTAATCAAGAAATATGATTTTCGATTAAGCTTCCGCAAAGTTTTAATTAAGTGATTAAGCGCTAATCTGATAAATAATCATGTTAATACACCGGGTGCACACGGGGTGTTACAACATTGACATTTATTTTGCAACCTATGTGGTGATATGAAGATGATGCTAACCTAGGAGCGAACACCATTCTATTATCTAACTATTGAGGTAAGTGAGCTTAATATCGTAATATTTTTATCAAGTTAAATATGTTTTAATTCCTTAAATTTATAATATTTTAAATTTTGGTTTCTCAATTAAAAATGGGTTCCTTTTAGTCCTAAATTTATAAAAAAATATTGTTTTTACTCATCAACTTAATTATGAAAGATTAATTTTTTTTGTCTTTTAAATTCATTATGGGGACTAGAGAAGATGTCTTGTTTTTTTAGTTTTATGCTTCAGTCATTCTCTTGTTTTAGTTCTTTCTTTCATCCTTTTTTTGTTTTAGCTTTTTTTTTCTCTCTTATGTCTTATTTTCACTTTTTTCTTTCCCTCTTCCTTTCTCTTTTTTTTTGTCTCATTTTCAATTTATTATTGAGTTCATCTACTACCGACCCTAATTAATTTGGATTAAAGATGCTATTGATGTTGATGTTGTTGAAATTCATTCTTTGGGGACTAAAATTAATATTTTATGAATTTGAGAGATTAAAAAGAACAAATTTTTAATTGGAGGACTGAAATAAAAATATCTCAAATTTAAGAAACTAAAAAGCAAATTTAAGTCTGTTTCATTTAGAGAGAGGCCTCATATCATACTAATTGTGCAGTTGTGAGCTTAAAATTATACAATGAGAGCATTGACATTTTGAGTAGGGGTACCATTGGAACTACATGTGATATTATGCTTTAATTGACAGCACTCCCTTCTTAGCAATATCTTGAGTATCCTCTATATTTTTCTTGAGGTAATTACTAGTAGTTACAGAAAGGAATATGACAACGCTAAAAACAATCAAGTTATATACTATCTCCATTCTTATATATATATATATATATATATATATATATATATATATATATATATAAAGTTATAGTTTAATATTATAAAAATAAATGGAGGTAATGTTAATTAATATTAACATTGGAAATTAATGTATAAGAACATTGGAAAGGGTCATGCCCAAATTGCGAGTGAAGACATCAATCCAGCCCCAAGGAAAAGCAGACAGTAACATATTATCTGAAGCCTAAAGTTACAACGCATTTTCTTGCTAAGAAAATCTGCAGCTATTAAGTCCACTAAAGCCATATACACTAAAATCCCAGCTGATAAGGAGTCCAAGATGCCTTCAGTGATGAGTGCTCCTGGACTGTAAGGGTTAAAAACTGAAGCAACACCAGCACCAATAGCAACACCAAGTGGCGTTGTTAGTGCAAAAAAACATGACATTATTGTTGCTGATAAGGTTTTGAATTGAGCTTGGGAGATGCAACCACCTAGTGCAAATCCCTCAAAGAACTGATGGAAAGATAATGCCACAATCAGGGGTTTCATGGTACAAGGGCTTTGTGAAACTCCTAGAGATAACCCAATTATCATCGAATGTGATACAATCCCAAGTTCCAATACCTTCATACAAGTTGGATATCAGAAATTTGCATAATTTGTTATTTGTGTATTATTATTAATCAACAAAACTTTAAGCAATCTTCACGCTTCCTTTTCATTTCAAAAGTTTTACTAGCAATAGATACTAAATGAGAAGTGCTAAGAATATATTTTTATTTGGTTTAAACTTAAAAACGATAATAATGAGTTTCATTAGATAAGAAGTAAAACTTAATTAAAAAATTATACTAATAGTTTCTAATAAATTTAAGCTAATAATATAAATTAATAATGTGTTTAAAAGAGTGAGTTTATTTTTGGTTGAGTTTAAAAGAGTTACTTAAAGTGTATTGTTAACATTTCTTTATTTATTTATCATACTAAAAACTGCATTTAATTAAAATAAAAATTACACTATCATTTAATTAAAATAAATATCCAATTATTATAAAATTATTAAATTTTAATTATTATTTTAAAAATTATATATGGGTGATTATTATTTAGTTGACAGTTGCAAAATTCTTTACATTAAGAGTTCATGAAAATTTAAGAATTTTTTTTTTATGTAT
>PYAF01000241.1:2272111-2305020 GCA_007407185.1 Glycine tomentella
AAATATAAAAAAATAATATTTTTTAAAATGGTCTAAAAAATACTAAAAAATTCAATTAATAAGCAATCAAATTAAAAATTGACTTAAATATCTTAAGAAAGAAGTATAAAGTTCAAGTTAATTTTATTTTTCCATCAATTTCATCTCAACCAAAAACTAAGGGTAAAAGAAATTGTGTGTTTGAGTAAACGTTTGTAAAATTAATTTTAAATAAATTGATTTTGGTTGAAATTAATTTTGAAGTGATAATTAATGTTTGGATATTTTATTAAAAAATTAAATTGTGAGTAAAATTTAGTATACAATTTTAGATTAATAAAAAAAACTATTCAATTTGCTTGAATCTAAAATTAATTTTAATATAAAATCAAACATATAAAAATATATATTCAAAATTAATACTAAACTTAACTCAAAATCAATTTTTTAATGTAAAATCAAACCCAACCTAGCGTAAAGTAAAACAAGGGATATCATATTACCTGGGAAACGACGACGTGGCGAACAGTATTTTCCACATCATCGCGGTGGTGAGAGTGGGAGTGTCTTTCCTCTCGCCCAACATCCTTAACCTCCACAATTCCCGTTTCCAACAACGGCGCCTCGTCACTACCCTCGTAATCAACAACCTTCCCACGCTCCACGCGCCCACGCGCCTCTCTGCGCTCGTAATATTCCGTCGCCACAAAGTCAACGAAAAGAGTGAACAGCGCCGACACCATGGCGAAGAAACCGGTGAAGGGAAACTTCGCCCACGCGCGCGAGTGCGTCCCCAAGCACGGATCATTAAGCGCGTCCCACGAGTCCCTCAGCATGTGCACGAACCCCGTCGCCAAAATCACCCCCGCCGCGAACGCCTTCGCCGCCGCGAATACGTCGGCGTCCGGCCGCAGAAACCTCCGCGATTTTCCAACCAGCGGGATCGCGATTCCCCCGAATCCGGCGACCAGAATCGACGCCATCGCCACGAATTTCAAAACCATCGCCGTCGACTCGTCGCGGCATTGCTCCAACTCCGTTCTCTCACAGCTCGAGCTCGTAAAGGATTCGCGTACAGACTTCAAATTAAGCGATTCTGTTTCAATAAATAAATAAAAGTAAAATTAGAGTTGTTAACTTTATTATTTTTAATTAATATTTTAATAAATTAAGATTTGTTGACATGATTTTAAATAACAGTATTGCAACCACAATTGTGTGATATTTTAACTTTTTGCAAGCGTACTACAATACAACAGTAATTGTGATCGTATTAGTTGCATTTTTTGTTGTAATTAAACTTAATAATATAAAGGTTTTTTTACTCACTATAAATCTATAATACAACCCCGTTTTAAAACCATGTTTGCCGATAGAAATAAATCGCTTTGGAATTGTAAAAGTTGAATTAGAACTTCAATTCTCTAAGATTTAGGGCAAACTCATACCTGAGAAGACGCGTGGGAGGGAGCAGAGATCCTGAAAATTAAAAGAAGAATAGAAGAATTGCAATTGAAGATATAAATAATTGTTGAAAGCAGTGGAAAAGGGGGAAAAATGCAGAGCGAGAAGAAACCTGAATTTGAAACATGGAGAACATGATGAACCGAAATAGAAATAGAAATATATATAATTAATCTGTTGTCTTATTTTCTAAAAAAATTTGAGTTCTAATTTAGTTTCGGGAAAAAGGGAATTACTAAGATGTAGACTGTGGTTTGTGTATGAAGAAGAATAAAATGAGAAATGAGAGTGTCGCCGTTAGCATGGAACGAACAGAAGCAGAGATCAGAAAGTGGACTTCAATGGTTACAACTTGTTGCGCTGTAAAAAGGACGTTGATGTGATGTGATAAGTCAAGTGACAAGTTATAATATTTAATAATAAAATATAACTTATCTTGAAAAATATAACTATTATTAAAACTTAAAATAAAATATCAAATGTTATTGTTTTTTATAAATAAATAAAATAATATTCAAATTTAACTAACAATAATATACTATAATTTATTTTTTTATGTATAATCATTGAATTATATATTTCATTAATATGTATATTTTTACTTGGTTTTATGACGTGTATTTCAGACTTTACATTAAAAAAAATATATTATTTTTTAACTTGTCTGAAAGGTAGATTGAATTTGTTATGTATGATTTTAATTTTCTTTAATAAGGTCTAATCCATCAACTCATTCATTAAATCAAGATAATTTTTTTTATAATATGTCAGGCTCCAGACTGTGCCTCTAATTCACCGTTTTCAGCAATCTTGGTTGATACAATAAAGTCAATGGACAAAAAAATTGTGCATATATACATAGGATATCTCACATCTGATCCTTTTTCTCAAATTTTCTGTAGACACCATAATTTGCATTTTTGGCAATTTGTTGAGATCTTGGACTAATTTTTTAGAAGTTTTGGTTTTGAGTCAACTAGTTTAGGACTTAGTTATATTTAAAATTTATTATTTTTTAAAGATATTTCACAAAAAAAAAAAAATTCACGTCTTCTTTCATAAATTCAGCATATTGTTAACTTATTTACACTTATTTCATCTTTTTACTTTCCTTTGTTTTTATTTATAAATCATTTCCTTTGTCTTCTGCATTATAGAATACTTTTAACTTGATAGTGAGAATTGATTTTGTCTACAGTCAACTTGACGGTCTCATGGTAGAAATAATGAGAATTGGTTACGAATTCAGTTTGATTTTATAAAAATATAGTGTATTTTTATGTTACAGATGAAACTGCAATAGCAATCATTCCAATGCAAGTTCAACGCATAAGTAATAATGAGAGCTCTTTTGGAAACATAAGTTGGAGGTCAATAAACGGTATCACAAACGTGTACATAGATGTTTGATTATTGTTAGGTAAAAATGACTGTGCCTCAAAACTTCAGTTTACATTAAATTGAAAAATTTACACTATATTTTATAACAAACTTGCTTTCGAGATATAAACAAACATCCAAACATAAATTATTTTACTTAAAAATGAATTTCATTCAAAATTAATAGACTTAATTATACTTTTAATCTATCTAGACTTCCAAATGTGTGATTTTGATCTCCTAATTTACAAGTGCATAAATTGTGTCCTCTAGATATTATAATTGTGTGATGTTGATTTCTCTACCAATCTTTTGTTACATAAGTAATAGATTATGCTTAAGTGCCATTAGATAATGATATAGTAGTTGACATGTTGTTTTATGCATATACTAATGTGATTTATTTATACTTTTGCTCTCATGGTTATGATACTTGCATATATTTCATATAACACGTCAATTGTCAGCTCTTCCACATATTATCATCCAATATTACTTAAAGCAAATTTTGTTAAATATTTAACAGAAAATCAACAAAGGAATTGAAATTATATAATTGTGATACTAGATGACCTAATTCACACAATTAAAATATAGATAATCAATGTCGCAAAATTAAAGTACTTTGAGGATAAAAAGTGCAAATAAACCCAAATAATTTTAGAACTATTCATCCAAACGCACACAAAACGTAGTTATTTTCAGTTAAGACAATCAACTTTATTTTTCATGTGCTGCCTGATCACAATGTTATTGACAATATACAATTTATGTTTGGATAAACTTATCCCTAAGTATTTCTAATAGAAAAAAATGAAATGTATTTTTCTGTAAATAAAAATTAGTTAATGCATAAAATAATTTATAGAAAATCTCTTATATTAGTTCCTCTAAAAAAATAATTAATTAATGTATAAGTTACTTTTAATTTATAGATAAATTTATTTTATTTTATTTTTCCTCTTAAAGGGTATGAAAAAGTTGCAAATGATGGCTTCGAACTAATGCGTAACTTAGATATAATTATTTGATTCAAGATAATTCATTTGACTTATTGTGAAAAACAATTTTTATAGTAAAATCATAAAAAAGAAATGGAAGTTATTTGTTGTAATTAAATTTTATTTAAATTGATTAATAGAAAAACAATAAATAAAAAATAATCTCTAAAATTTTACTTGTTTGATAGATAACTTTTTTTCTTTATAACTCTTTACATAGAAACATGAATATTTTACCAAGCAAAGGATTCAATGTCATTTGACTAAGTCAAAATTTAGAGCATGATTCAAATGCAACTCAACGAACGGCAAATGTTCATATGGCTACAAACTCCAATGTATTGAAGAAATATACTCTACAAAATATAGAGAAATAAGCATTCAGATACAATATAACTTATTATGTCAATACAAACTGGGAAACTTAATTTACGATAAGTTTATGATAGACTCTGAAATTCTCTTCTTATTACTGTATAATGTTGTATACAATTAGGAATCGATACCTAATTTCCTCCCTCTACCAATTACCAAAAACTACTCTCCTAACAAATATTAACTGCTATGTATAAGCAGTTAATCTTTACTAACTAATAGTTGTCAGTTACAAGTTACACATCTATTTTATTTTCTCTTTATACTTCCCATGAGTTCTAGCTCTATGGACCTCTCTATAGACCTGATGCATCAGTGGCCTAACAATACTCCCCCCCCCCCCAAAAGAGTCAACTTGTCCTCAAGGTGAAAAGTGGGAAATTGCTGCTTTAAAGCTGAAACGTCTTCCCATGTAGCTTCAAATTCTGGTAAATCCTTCCACTGGACAAGTACTTCAACCATACCAGCAAGGGAATTTCGAACTGCCTTCACATCAACAGGCTCTACTTGGAGTTCCAACTCATCACTGAGCATGAGAGGCAATGGCTGAGGTGTGACTGAAGGTGAAAGTGCTTTCTTCAACAGGGATACATGAAAAACTAGATGGACCTTGCTTTCAGGGGGTAACTGCAGCTGGTATGCTACTTTGCCAATGACTTTAGAAATTTGATATGGGCCATAAAATCTAGGGCTTAACTTCTCATTCAACTTCTTAGCCAAAGATTTCAACCTATAAGGTTGTAATTTCAAATATACCCAATCATTCACTTCAAAAGTAACATCCTTACGATGCTTATTGGCATAAGCTTTCATCTGGTCTTGAGCTTTAAGCAGATTGGATTTTAATTGGTCCAGCAATGAATCCTTGTCTTGAGTGAGTCGATTGACTTCCTCTACTGCTGATGGAACAGTGGTACCTTTCAACAATTGTGGAGGATCTCTTCCATATAAAGCCCTAAAGGGAGTGAGCTTAGTTGAACAGTTATAATTGGTGTTAAACCAAAATTCTGCCCAACTTAAGCAAGCTGGCCACTGCTTGGGCTTTTCCCCGGTGACACACCTTAAGTATGTTTCCACTCCTCTATTAACCACCTCATTTTGGCCATCGGTCTGAGGATGATAAGCTGAACTAAACTTCAATTTAGTCCCTGCACACTTGAACAACTCCTTCCAAAATTGACTGAGAAAAATTTTATCTCTATCAGAAATAATTGTATTTGGAAAACCATGCAATTTCACCACTTCTTTTACAAATAACTCAGCTATATCCTTTGCAGTAAAAGGGTGAGTAAGTGGAACAAAATGAGCATACTTAGTTAATCTGTCCACCACCACTAATATTGCATTTTTCCCTTGTGCCTTGGGTAGCCCCCTCTATAAAATCCATAGAAACATCAGCCCAAACCTGTGTAGGTATAGGAAGAGGTTGTAACAACCCGACTAGAGAAAGGGCTTGGTATTTATTCTGCTGACAGACTTCACAAGCAGTCACAAATTTCAGAATATCTTGCCTCATACCTTCCCAATACACCAATGCAGCTATCCTCTTAAAGGTTCTGAAAAAACCTGAATGACCTCCCACCACCGAACAATGGTACTCTTTCATCAGAGTAGGAACCTTAGAGGAAAATTTAGAAATTACTAATTTACCTTTGTACCACAGCTTCTTGTTATGTACAGAATATCCTGGGTGTGCAGAACTATTAGCTAGTAATTCTTGCATAATTTCCTTTAGCTTTGGATCAGCTAGAATTTCAGACTCCCATTCATCTTCTTCCTCAAAATGAACCATAGAAACTGCTGCAAAAGTCATTCTTCTAGATAAAGCATTAGCTGCTTTATTTTCACAACCTGGTTTATATATTATATCAAAATCAAATCCCATCAACTTTGAAGTCCATTTAAACTGATCCTCTCCTATTAATCTTTGATCAGTCAAAAATTTGAGGCTTTTTTGATCTGTTAACACAGTAAATTTCCTGCCCATTAAGTAATGCCTCCACTTCTGAATTGCTAGTACTATGGCCATAAGTTCTCTCTCATAAACTGACTTCCATTGGGCTGTTTCAGAAAGTGTTTGACTCATAAAAGCAAATGGTCTCCCCTGTTGCATCAGTACTGCCCCTGACCCTTTATTTGATGCATCAGTTTCTATATTAAAAGGCTGTGAAAAATCAGGTGCAGACAAAGTAGGAATCTCTGCCATGACTTTTTTTTTTTATTTTTTTACAGCTTCCTCACTCCACTTGAAATTATCCTTTTTTAACAAATCATATAATGGTCTAACTATTTTCCCATAATATTTAACAAATCTTTTGTAATAGTCAGTGAGGCCCAAAAACCCTCTTAAGGATTTCACATTCTTTGGAGTAGGCCATGCTGTCATAACTTCTAGCTTTTGGGGATCTGCATCTACCCATGCATCAGAGATTATATGTCCCAAATACTCAACTTTTCTTTGCCCAAAGCTACATTTTTTTTATTAACTAACAACTGATTCTCAGTCAACAAAGATAAAATAGCTTTGACATGACCCATATGATCCGCTACATTTCTGCTGTAAATAAGGGTATCATCAAAAAACACCAATGCAAATTTCCTCAAATAAGGCTTCATCACTTCATTCATTAAAGCTTG
Source organism: Glycine tomentella (assembly GCA_007407185.1). Taxonomy (NCBI): domain Eukaryota; kingdom Viridiplantae; phylum Streptophyta; class Magnoliopsida; order Fabales; family Fabaceae; genus Glycine; species Glycine tomentella. Next base: position 2,278,948 of record PYAF01000241.1, read on the forward strand.
AAAGGTTGAGAGAGCATTTGTCAACCCAAAAGGCATTACTACAAACTCATAGTGTCCCTTATGAGTTCTAAAAGCAGTTTTATTAATGTCCTCCTCTATCATTCTTTTTTGATGATACCCTGATTTTAAATCCAGCTTAGTGAAAAATCTTGCTCCTCCCAATTCCTCTAACAACTCATCAATTATGGGTATAGGAAATTTATTGGGGATAGTGACTTTATTGAGAGCTCTATAATCAACACAAAACATCCATCCTCCATCTTTCTTTCTTACTAAAATAATGGGGCTTGCATAAGGACTAGTGCTAGGCCTAATTACTCCTGAATTCAACATGTCCCTTATTAATTTCTCAATTTCATTTTTTTGATAATGGGGGTACCTATAAGGCCTCACATTAGGGATTTCAGCCCCAGGCTTTAATTCAATTCTATGGTCATGCTTTCTAGAAGGAGGAAGATCAATAGGATCCTGAAATACCTTCTCAAATTCTGTCAACAAGCTCTCCATCCATGTGAGTATCAAACTGTCCTCTGTACTGCCTTGTAAATCTTTACAAAATAATAGGAACCCCTCTCCTTCACTATTCATATTCTTCACAATAGACCTTAATGATGCCACAAACTTGGCTAAACCAGGTTCCCCTTTTAAAATGATAGCTCCTTCCTCCTTAGTAATCTTCAAGGTTAATTCTTTAAAATTTGCTTTGATCTCCCCCAAGGAAGCTAACCATTCCATCCCCAATACCACATCCACTCCCTTCATATCAAATACAAACAAATCCTACTGGATTTGTAGACCTTGTATTTGCAGCTTAACCTCCTTGCAAACCCCTTCACATTTTATTTTCCTTCCATCTCCCACTTCCACTGTATAAGGTTTAGTGGCTGTAATGGGTAACTACAAATCCGTATCACTGCAGTTGAAATGAAATTATGAGAAGCTCCACAATCCACCAATGTCAAGACTTTATACTTTTCAATAAAGCCCCACAATCTTATGGACTTTTTTGAAGTGAAACCAGCTATGCTATACAAAACAGCTGCATGTTTTGAAGCTGTGTTTCCATTTCCTCCATTTCTTCCCTTATCTCCCCATCCTCTAACTCCTCTCCCAAAATCAACACCTGAAACTGTTTGTTAGGACACATGACCTTTCTCAAATTTCCCATCACAACAATAGCACAGTCCTTTTGCAGCTTTCTCTTGAAATTCAGCATCTGTTAACCTTCTAAAAGGTCTCCCTCTATAGGATGCAGTAGTTTTTACACTATTAGAATCAGAATTAAAAGCTGATTCTCTTTGTCTCATAGCAGGTGCTTTGCTTCCTGGCTCCCAACTCACAGTCCTTATATAACTGGAATTTCTGGCCAAATTTCCCCTGTTAACTCCTCTAATTCCCTTCTCAATTAACTCATTTTTTACATCTATTCTTTAAGCATAGTCCATTAACTCAGGCAATGAATGCACAGGATGCAACTTCAATTCAGCTCTCACAACATCCTTCATCTCATTCAAGAAAATGCCTTTCAAACACTCTGGTTCAGTCCCTCTCAAAGGCCCTGTATAAAGCTCAAACTTCTCTCTGTGATCCTCCACTGTTCCTTCCTATTTCAAGCTTAACAACAATTCGTATGGGCTTTGATTCATTGCAGGTTGGAATCATTGGACCACAGCTTGCTTAAATTCTATCCAACTAGGGTTCTCAGCCCTAAATTCCCACCATTGATACCAATTCAATGCTTTCCCCTCCATCGCCACCATTGCCACATGACTTCGACCCTCTTCCTCCACTCCTCTGACCTCGAAATAGCGTTCTACCTTGTTTGCCCAACCAAAAACATCTTCCCCACTGAAAATCGGGATTTTTAACTTCCTCCATTTCTCTTCCCTCTCTCGAAACGGTGAATCGCGATTCTATCTGTCCCCTCGATCACGATTTCCGCTTCCCTGATCGGCACCCGCACCGCCGTGCATTGTCGCCAAAAGCTCCGCCAACTGAGCTGGCAATTCATCCTGCTCCGCCCGCTCATTCTCATACATCTGGCGTAAACCTGCTACCTCTTCACGCTTCCTCATCAAACCTTCAAATCCCCGCTCGAGAAACTCCATCCATGACTCCTCATGTTGAAACCATGAACCAGCACATGTCACAGGTTCACGATTTCTGCTCTGATAGCAATGATAGACTCTGAAATTCTCTTCTTATTACTGTATAATGTTGTATACAATTAGGAATGGATACCTAATTTCCTCCCTCTACCAATTACCAAAAACTACTCTCCTAACAGATATTAACTGCTATTTATGAGCAGATAATCTTTACTAACTAACAGTTGTCAGTTACAAGTTACACATCTATTTTATTTTCTCTTTGTACTTCCCATGAGTTCTAGCTTTATAGACCTCTCTATAGACCTGATGCACCGGTGGCCTAACAGTTTATCAGTAACTAAGTCGTCAAATATGTATAACATAGAGGTCCAGAAAACCAATAACTCAGGTCCCAAAATGTCTCAACCCTACATGGCTTAAAGTATTAAAGAGAATTTCTATGCAAACCGTTCATAAATAAAATTAGATTTGATTTACAAAGATCGTCATAAATCAATATCTGCTACACTCCATTGCTTACTAACATTAACCACCCATTAGTTTCAATCAACTGCTCTATAATCTTCTTTAATGCTGGAGCACTAACAACGCAATCTTTTTTAGCAAATGATGGCTTCGAGCTAATGTGTAACTTAGATATAATTATTTGATTCAAGATAATTCATTTGACTTATTGTGAAAAACAATTTTTATAGTAAAATCATAAAAAAGAAATGGAAGTTATTTGTTGTAATTAATTTTTTATTTAAATTAATTAATAGAAAAACAATAAATAAAAAATAATCTCTGAAATTTTACTTGTTTGGTAGATAACTTTTTTTCTTTGTAACTCTTTACATAGAAACATGAATATTTTACCAAGCAAAGGATTCAATGTCATTTGACTAAGTCAAAATTTAGAGCATGATTCAAATGCAACTCAACTAACGACAAATGTTCATATGGCTACAAACTCCAATGTATTGAAGAAATATACTCTAAAAAATATAGAGAAATAAGCATTCAGACGCAATATAACTTATTATGTCAATTGGGAAACTTAATCTGCGGTAAGTTTATTAGTAACTAAGTCGTCAAATACGTATAACATAGAGGCCCAGAAAACCAATAACTCAGGTCCCAAAATGTCTCAACCCCACATGGCTTAAAGTATTAAAGAAAATTTCTGTGCAAATCGTTCATAGATAAAATTAGATTTTGATTTACAAAGATCGTCATAAATCAATATCTGCTACAATCCATTGCTTACTAACATTGACCACCCATTAGTTTCAATCAACTGCTCTATAATCTTCTTTAATGCTGGAGCACTAACAACGCAATCTTTTTTAGCAAAGCAGGATGAACCCTCTTCAGCTGCCTTACAAAGCAGTGGATCTAAAGGAACTTTACCAAGAAAGGGTACCCCCATATCATGGCACATTTTCACTGCTCCACCACCACTACTATCAAATACTTCAGTGCAAGCAAGCAAATTCAGCATTTCTGGCACTTTTTCTCTCATGTATTCCCAAACCCACTGTGTAACATCTTTCTGCTCGCCATTATCTGTCAACTTCATAAACTTGAAATCTGTGATGGGCTGGCACAGGCCACTCATATTCTCTACAACCCCAAGAACTTTCACGCCAACTTTCTTGCAAAAATTCACTTCTTTTCTCACATCAATAAGAGAGACTTGTTGAGGAGTAGTGACTATGATTGCACCATCTATTCCAGTGGCATCAAGGCATTGAACAAGGGAAATGTGTTCATCTGAGGTTCCCGGTGGAGCATCAACAATTAGAAAATCAAGTTCACCCCAGTAGACATCTTTTACAAACTGCTTGATAAGTCCATTTTTGCGTGGACCTCTCCATATAACAGCTTCATCTGGATCGGGAAGCATGAACCCAACTGACATGACCCCAAGGTTGGACTCCACATAGACAGGGGACCAACCAAGGTTGCTCTGATGTATCTCTTGACCTTCTAGGCCAAGCATCTTTGGAATGCTTGGACCACAAATATCAACGTCAAGAAGACCCACCTGAAAATCCCTTGCTGCTAAAGCAAATGCCAGCTGGGCAGAGAACGTGCTCTTGCCAACTCCCCCTTTTCCTGATAAGACCAATATCTTATGTTTCACAGTAGCCATTCTTTCTGCAATGGCAACCAGATCTGCAGAAACAAATGTAGAAGACAAGGTCACCCAAAAATTTTATATATGAAGGCAATTCAAATTCTCAACATTTTAAATTCTAAAATGCTTTAACATGCCCAACCAACCCAAGAATACTACAGCAAACAAAAAAATAAAACAGCAAGACAGCAAATGTTTTTGTGATTAACAAAAAATGTTTTATCATTGTTAACCATCAAATAAAGGGAAAATAAGGGGAGCTAGAAAGAAAGCAGTACGGAAATTACATCATAAGCTAGCTAATTGCACAAGCCTTATGTCAATGAGAGCATGAGAAGAACACAAAACAGTGAAATACGATTCAACCAATACTTGTTACTTGTCAGTTCCATACGATATATATCTAAAAATAATATTTTGTGAACTCCAAGGGATCAGATTTGATTAATTACCATATGATATGTATTGATTAATACTTGGAAAACAAAAAGAATATCTTGCTCTCATCTAGTATATTAAATAAATTTTGTGCTGTTGTATGACTCCCTATTTCTTAGTTTGGGCTATGAAGAATAAACCAGTACTGTTGAGACATTCGAGAAATAATGGAACATACTGAGTCACACCTAGGTTTGATTCAAACAGAAATCAGAAAAACATATAAAGAGCTATGGCAGAAAGCTCTTGGATGCAGAGCAGTTGCAGAATGCTCTTCAATGCAGTGCTGCAAACATCTTGACTGTGGAGGAAATGATTTGCTCACTTCCCTTGCAAGTCAAACCACATAAACAAAGCTGGGGAGAAATCATACAACTAGCATTGTCTACTAAATAGGCACGCTAGGGTCACAACATTCTGAGAAAAGTCCCAAATTCTAGAATCATTAGCTATGACATCAGACCATGCTTATATAGATCGTAAGAATTATTTACGGTTGTGTGTTGTCATATCAAACCACATGAAATACTCTTATTTATAATGAAGGAGGTTTACAAAATAAGGAAACTAAATAATGAGTAATAAGGAAAATAATTCCATACTAAACTGCTGTAATTAAAACATATCAAATCATATATTTCACATAGATAAATAATGTCATTTTGAAGAAGTTGATGGTTTCTGGGAAGAAGCATAAAAGAATAAGATAAAGATGAAGAGTACCAGGGTCAGGGCCTTTGGGGGCAGTGGCACAAATTTGCTGATTCGGGCACCCTTCACATGCATCGGATTTTCCAGCAGATTCAGACTGAGGACCTGGGCAATCTGGAAATGCCACAGTAAAGCAAAACAATCATATTCATTGTTATATATAAAACCATAGAAGCAAAGTGAAATTCCAGAAACAAAAGAAAAGTTAATACATACGCTCGTTGGCATTCTCAGGGATGTCTGCATTCTCCATGGAAGCTCTTCTCTTGTGCTGAAGAAAAAAGTGTAACTATCTGAAGAAAGAACGTGTCACAAATAAAGATGACATAGGCAGTAGTGTTGTCAAATAGCGTAGCAGGTTTTAGTGAAAACGCAATCGCAACGGCGTTGCATTGCGGACTCTGCAAAAATCGCAATCGCGGTTGCCTTATACGCCACCGAATCGTATTGTGTCACGGCTGTTGCGTCATCGGTTTCCGACAAGCTTGAATCTGAAGAGAAATTGTGTCGATGGTATTTACAATTCTTTGGTTCATTATTCTGAAATAAATGAAACCGGGTCAAGTGCGGACTTTGGATTCGGGTCACGTCTTCACAACACTTCAGAGTAGTTTTGGGCTTGCGGACAAGGTTTTTTCTGGCTTTGTTAAAACTCAGGTGCAGTAGTCATGTGGGGTTTTAAAATTTGACTCTTTTGTTTTTGAAAACATCAGAGTCAAATTTTATGTTTTTACTTTTTACTTATGGACTTGGGCTTTCTTCTAATAGGCCCAACAGTAGCATTTTCACTTCTACTTCATGCAACTTTTCAGTTTTCAGGATCATTCTAGAACCTCTTAGCATTTTCACTTCTACTTCATGCAACTTTTTTTATTATATGCCTTATTGAGACTTGTTTAGCTAATTAGCTTATTTTGATTATGTGCCTCGATAGGACTTGTTTAGTAATTAGCTTTTTAGCTGTTTTAGCTTTTTGTAATTATATTGGGGAAGGGGGAGAGGAGAATGAACATATTTTGTCTTGAACAATTTAACTTTTGAGATAATATTATGGTAAAGTTTGTCCAGCTTATTTTTATTTGATAGCATGCTTCTTTATACATATTCAATTGTTATATATATTCTATTTCAACCGCTATGCGGCTTCCGCTATTTGCCTGCGACGCTATCCATTATATTCTATAGCGGATTTTCAGCTTTCTGCGATTTTCCACGATCCACTATTGACAACACTGATGGGCGGTGTAAGGGTTTCTTGGCAAACAACAAACTTGCAATGACAAGCAAAGAGTAGGGTCATAGAATCAAAGGACAGGTCAAACTCAAAAACAAAACGAGTTTGTCAAACCAGTGTGTTAAACAATAAAACTAGCTCTGACTTAAGTTGGCATTGTAATCAAGTTTAGGACATTTTTGCCCTGTTCTGGTAATTCAGATGGATTAGGCTAAGAATCCCCAGAACAGTAAAAGGATGGGTTATAAGTTGATTGTATAAAAAAATGTGATATTTCTGTAGGTAATGCTTATGAAAAATCTGAGGATTTTAAAATACTATGGAACTCAATTGTTAACAATTGAATACCCTACCTTTGTACAAAAATTCATTCAGAAAAAGTAATTAGATTTCTTTCATTTTACAAAATTTCTTGTTTAGACAAAGTAACTAAGGTTGTATTTGAATTTGGATAGAGAATTTTAAAATCTAAAAAATTCAAATGCATAGAAATTTAAATGCATCAATTAAATTCCTTGAATTTTTAAAATACTTAATTTAGGTAAAGCAATTTAAATTCCTAGTGCTTTAAATTTTTTTTTTTTTTTTTTTTTTTGGATAAAACACATCAGCTACCAGCCTGTGGTATGTGCTAGGATACATGAAGGCCAAGAAAGGCTCAAGAAGGGTGACAAGTTACAGATGATAAGCTTTGGTGCTGGCTTTAAATGCAACAGCTGTTTGTGGCAGGTAAAGAAGGATCTGGGGGATACAAATCTGAGGGACGACAGCATTGATAATTGCACGTTTGAAATTACTTGATGCTTTAGAAACACAATTGGGTAAGTACTACCTTCTATAAATCACATTGAAGAGACCAGTTAAATAGTTACAAAAACAAATGGAAATAAAATAGTAAGGGAAAGATTAACAGCCAATTAGGAACTCCTCGCCATAGAAACCAGAACAGATAAAAAAATAAGATGATAATCAACGATTTATACTTCACATTAGCTCAGGCATTTCATCAAATAGGTCGTAGGCAATTATGCAAGTTGGTTAAACACTTAATCCCCAAAGTCCTCACAACCAGCCCAGCACAAGACATCCACAACCATTCAACATGATGCACTGTAGGGAGACTCGACCATCAATACAAACTAATATTATCAAGCCTCATTTTCAGACCAGTAAAATAATAATAAGTGAGAAGCACAAGTCACAAATCAATATTATCAAGACTACTCAAACGGGGACTGCATGTTTAGTCTTTGCATTAAACATATTGTGAACATCACTTCAATAGTGAGACAAGTGAACAAGACCAATTAGTTAAAAAAATTCAAACACTACAGCAAGGTTCATATTGCTGTGATGGAAAGCAAACTTGACTGAAGAAAAAAAAAAAAAAAAAAAAAAAAAACCAGAATGCCAGCCCGGTTCAAATCTAAAATTGATTTTTAAAAAAATAATAGAACCCATGTTAAGCCATGTGAAACAAGAATTGCATAGGCAAAAGCATTCAAAATTCTTTGAACACAAGAATGATAGAAACAAACATTGAAACTAACTACAAATTAGACTGACAAAATCTTATGAAACCACAAATTCAATCAAGAGAACAAATTATAAGCAATAGATCAAGAGAAGAAATCCTAAATCTAACAAGGGGATGAGAGAAGATTAATATTAGAGCAATAGAGAGGGTGATGAACCTGAGATTTGAGAATAAGTAATGGGAGCTGAACAAGAGCGTACAAGAGATGAACTAGAGAGGACAATAGACGAACGAGAGTGAGATGCCAGAGAGCTCCAGGAGAGAAAAATGCCCAAATTCTCCTTTTTTAGTTGGAATTTTAAATTCTTTGTTTTTAGTTAATTGATAATTTTAAAAAAAAATTCTGAACTTTAAATAACAAGAAATTTTAGTACACCAGGTTTTCAATTAACACTAGAAGGATGATTATCAAATCAATATTTGACAGTGAAGTTACCTCTATTGACCATGATTATATTTTGTGGAGATGCGAAGGTGAACTACTGCTCTGTATATGCTTAGGTTTCTCTCATTGAAAAAATCCTAAAAAAAAAAAAAAAAAAAAACTGTTTATGTGCCTAGAGGGGCATGAATTGGTTCCTAATTGAAAGAAAGTTGTTGACAGTGAATCTTTTTTAGAGCAGAATCTTTTATAAGTTGAAGAAACATCATATCATATCCTATCGAAAGACAAAGCAAAAACAGACTGAAAAAGCATACAACGAGATTGACACATACCATACCACAGAAAGCATAAAAGTAAACATTCTAAGAAGAAGAAGCTTTAGATGGAAAACCTGTGGTGGGTGGCGCGGCGTTGGGCAACTGCACAAGGCGCAGCGTCGTGTTTGGTTCTCAGGGTTTGTTTTTTTATTAAGAGCTTTGCTATATCCTCCGATATCCAAGAGAACGAAAAAACCTGCGACTCAATTAAAATTTGTTAAGTTTGAATTAATAATTTTATTTGAATCATAATTAAGTGAAAAAATATATAAAAATGAGTTTTTGAAATTTTTATTATTAGAGTAAAATTATATATTATGAATGACAAAATATTATATAAATTATAAAAAATAATTTTACATGTGTTAAGAAATTTGCTTAAGAAACTTACATTAGAAATTAGAAATTCTTAGGGAATATCCACGTAAGCGTTTTCACCCTATGTGGCCCTTTCCAATCCCATATTTTCTTCCACTTGGAACTAGGATTACCAGACAGTTTTTCTGCTATTTTCTAAATCTTAACTTTATCTTGTATGAATCTTTAATAGTTTTTATGCATTGTAGAGGCAATTGAATTGGTTTCGAGTCCGTTGGGATTCACTTCCAAAAAATATCTTCTGGAAGCATTATAATTTTATAACATTCCAAAATCATTTCCAAGTATATTTTTAAATGTATAAAAATTTTAACCCTTATAGAAAGTAATTTATAAACAGAGTATATTTTCAAAAAAAATTGTAAAAAAAGCATAAGAGAGGTGCATTGATAAAAAAGGGAGGTGTCATTAACAATTACCTTTACTAATGGAGAAATATAAAAAGAATAATAAGTTAAAAAAAAAAAAAAATCACAATCTCATTTACTAATGGAGAAATATAAAAAGAATAATAAGGACTAAATGACATTAGCATAGCTACTTATAAAACTGCTATTCATGCAAGTCTGGGTATTCTAATGATCAGAAAAATTTCAAGGATGTAAAATATCCTGGTGCATTTTGCTTTAGCAATACTTAAACTAAATATTAGTATAAATAGAAAGTATTATATTAGGCTTTTGTAACACATGAATATTTAGCATGATCACTAAATTATATTTTCTGTTTTTTTTCCTTCACACCAAATCCCTAAAATATCAACAACTCATTTTGTTTTCCTTCAAAAGTGGAAAGATAAATACTTATAATTACATGATATTCCTACATTGCTTCCTCCAGCCAAGTTTTGATTTTAAAATTAGGGTCGTGGTCAGTGCCCTAAGAACACTAGTTAAGAAATTAAAAGGAAAATATATTTATTGAGTAAACCATAAAAAAGCTTAAAAACATTTATGTGCAACATAACTTTTTGTTTTCCAATAGAAACATTTATACTTTAAACTCCTTAATCAATGTATTAAATTAAGGATTTTGCTAACCAATATCCTTAAGACATTGGATAAGAAGCAAAAAAGAAAAAATATTTATTGTTTAAAATATAAGAGAACGGAAAATGTAATTTTACATATTCTAATAAAAATCTTTCTCTTTTTAATTTTTTAACAAATGTCCTAAAAATACTATTTAGCATTTGCCTAAAACTAAATACAACAAGGCAATGTTTCATGTTTGACTAGGATGTGTGTTAGGATAACAAGGCAAGCAAACTAACATCAAGAAAGGTAGCTAGTATTATACTTGCATTCTAATTTTGTGACAACTAACAGCGAGTTGTAAGCATGGGAGAAAGCAAATAAATGTACGAAGAAAATGACCATTTGGATCAAAAGAGACAACGTAATTTTTTTTCACTTACAATAAAGTTTAGATAAGGTGGATCTCGATATTTCATGAGAATTAAGATAGATTTTAAAGTTAAATGAATGTTTATAAAAATACTTATAAATTAGTTATCAATATGATTTTTTAATCAACGGTGAAAATTGATCACACTTTCTTTTGTGATATGAGTATGTTTCTTACTAACTGAAAATTAATAAAAATTAAAGGTATTAATCCAATTCTTTCGACACATGTTAATTAAGTCACCAAATAAGAAATTGCATAATACAGGAAATTAAATTTGGTTTGTAAATTTGTTTTTGCATTAAAAAATTGCCAAACTCATATTCAGCTTGAGAAGGAGATGTTGATTTTGATCTCACAAGCTGAAAGGAACAACTTTGTTAATCTGGACAGTAGGCTAAAAGTTTAACGTACATTTAATCTCAATTTGGTAAGGTCACACAAAATAGAAAATTCCATAAAAGTATATCATTATGTTGAATGAATGAATAAAAGATGTAAATGAGAGTATATCTACATACTTATTTATAAAATTTATTTGAAAGGTAGTTAACAGTAAAAAAAAAAACATTTCCAACAATCAAACTAACAAATTTTAATTAACTAAGACAATAACCTAGCTAATTACTTGTGCTTTTAAAAAAATTCCGTGAAGAGAGTAATTGGATAAGATCCACCCTTGCTGTATTTTGTCAAACGATCCGAACTACTACAAAGTTGTATTGGCAAGAACGCATTGACTTTAATCAAAAGCATTGCAATTGTAATTAATATGAAATAGTACGAAAAGGGAAGTAGATCGACATAAATGTCTTCGATCATCATCAAATGAGTTGTAATATCTATATAATATTTTTTTTATAAATTATTAATATCTTTAATATACATTTTTGTCTTTTATTTTTCTGTATGTCTTTTTTATTGCATACAAAATAATACAAATGTAATCTATAAACAATTTTTTTTTATTTAGTAATTATGACCCATGGATAAGCAAAGAGACACGAAAGAATAATATACTATTCTAAGTGAATATTATATTTTTATTTCCATCATCTTCAATATTTAATTAAGTGGTTAAACATAAATTATTAATATATTAAAATTAAGGTCAAATTATTTAGATAATATTTAAATTTAATCTTTTTTGACAAAATTATTTATTAATAAAATTTTATTTATCTTTTAATTCACCTTCCAATCTAGATTAAGAGTATGTTTAAGTGTAAGTTTCTAGAAGAATTTTTAAAAGAAGAAAATGAAACGAATTTCTCCTTAAGTTATAATACATTTTTTATTAATTAATTTATAAATATTATATTATCTTTTAGAGAAATTATATTACTAAACTTCTAAAAATCAACTAATATAGAATTTATTTTTACTTATGAAAAAATTCATCTATTTTTTTTCTTATTCTTTTTTTAAAAATGCTTCTAACAAAATTCATTCACACAAACCCTAATTAGATTATATGTTTTTCTCTTCTTGATGAGGCAGAAGGTTTAAAATCGAAAAATCGTGTCCAACGCTCATTCCATACATAACAATAACAACAATAGCTTGAAATTGAATTCACGGGTCTCTTTTTTATTGAAGTCAAGCCTGAGATGAATATCCCGAAACCCAATGCACAAATCTACCCTCCTATTTTGTCCCTTTGTAGCAGACCCATCATATGCCACCACGTGTTTCTCGAGATGCGAATATCCCTCCCCCACAATTAAAACTCCAAAAATCCACGACCATACCATGCCATTAAACACAAATCCCCTACATAAGGGTAAAAGGTTATTTTAGTATCCCAAAGTGTATATAGTATCTGAAAATATTAAACTTCAAAAATAATTTTTGAAAATATAATTCGTCAATTATCATAGTCTAATTGTAAATTTAACGTATAACTTAACCCTCTCTAACCCAAATACTAAGCTGAACATAAAAAAAAACCCACAAGTACACACACTACTCCACAGAATCAAACACAACCAAAACGAAACAAAACCTCTTCCCTTCCCCACACACACCACATACACTCTTCTCCAATCTCACCCCAAAAAAAGTTGCAACAAACCAAAAACCATGCTTGATGAATCAGTCTCATCCACCCCAACATTCTTGGGCAGCCTCTACAGCTGGTTCACCCCCACTGTCTTCTTCCTCCTCCTCCAACTAGTCATTGGCACCATTTTCATCATCTCAAACCTTGCCAACACCCACAAACACCAACAACAAGATCCACAACAACCACATGACTTTCCACACCACCCTCTTCCTAGATCCCCTTCCATGCTCCAAAGACTCAAATCCATCAACTTTTACCCTTCTTCTTCCCCTTTCAGATCCCAAGACCTTCAAAACCCTCATTTTCACAACGCTCATGAAAATGAACAACCTCAACTTGCTAGATCTCCCTCCGTTCTCCAGAGACTCAAATCCATCAACCTCTACAGTTACTTCCCTACCGAACCCTTCACTTCCAAACTCACACCCGACCCGCACGTGCCGGAGAAACCGTACGTGCGAGAACAAAACCAACAGCAACAAGTGGTGGAAACGGACGAGGAGAAAGAAGAGGGTTATGATGACTATGTTGTCGAAGATGACAACAACATCATTATGAGCACGCACAATTACAGTCATAACCTCGGAGTCTTCGAAGAGGGTGGTTCTGGTTCTTCCTCGCTGGAAGAGATTTACGGCAAGCTGCAGCAGCAGGGGCAAGAGGGTCATTTCGAGCGGACGCACTCCGACACGAAGCCGGCGTCCGGGGAGGTTCCGGTGAAGCTGCCGAGGAAGATGAAGAAGTCGGCGAGCAGCAAGTCAGCGTTCTCGCACTTCAAGGAGGAGGATATCGTGGAGACTCGCCGGCCGGCCACCGTGAGGGAGGCCAAGGTAACCGGCGCCGCCGTGGACGACGCCGAGGTGGACGCCAAGGCCGACGACTTCATCAACAAGTTCAAGCAACAGCTGAAGCTCCAGAGGCTGGATTCCATCATTAGGTACAAGGAAATGATTGGCAGAGGGTCTGCTAAGTAACTACTAGTAATTAACAATTATTATTATCATACTAGTAATTTTTTTTTACTATGTTATTGATATGAAGGATCTATCACTTTTATGTTGATTAATCTAAATTTTGTTGAAAAATTTAATTGGTCATTTATCTGTTTATTACATTTTAGTGTAATATTTTATTTTTTGTTAGTTTCTAATTAGGGTTTTTTTTTTTTTTTTTGCAAAATTAGTGAGCTTTTTTGGGGTGGTTGGTTATGTGAAGTGGGGTGCTGAGTGTGGCTTGTTCATTTTCAGCCTCTACTTGTGGGATGTTGCTTTATGTTGATGACTCCTTAGTCCTTATTATTTCTATTTCTAATTTTCTATATAGCATAATATATTCTTGTTCCACTAGATTTGGGTGATGAGCAGTGGGGAGACTTCTTTGACTTGGCTCATTAATTTATTCAAGATCTAGCTGAGATTAACATGGACATGAGGGAGTTATATCAAAAAATTCAAAATTAATTTAATTTGTGTGTTTGGGTTAAGGTGATGATCTAACATTATGTTTGAAATAGTAATTGGCGTAATCTTATAAGTAAATGTTTATATGTTTAATTTTATGTTGTGAAATTAGTTTTAAGTTTAAAATTGGTTGAGTTGACATGAAATTAAATAGCTTTTACATTAGATTCGAAATTTCATACTAATTCGATTATAAATTATATTACTTAAAAATCAATTTTATCTACAGTTAACTTTGAAAATACTTGTGTAAATAACACTCACAGGTCAAAAATGATAATGATATGGTGGTAGTCTCATTATCAAACATATAGACCAAGGTTCTTCAAATCCTTTTACGACTATGTTTGGAAATATTATGGTGCTAGGGTGGTGAACATATGTTGAAGGAATGAGTTCGTGTGTATCTTTCGAGTTAAACGAACTCCTGGGAAAGTTGAAACTGGTTTCCAATTATGCATTTAGTGTTTTGTTATTATTTTCAGTGAAAATTAAGTAAAATTGAAGTTGGGAAAAAAATACTTCATTAAAAATAGCTAAACCACAATGACAGATACTTGTACTTACTATAACTCAAAAAAAAAATATATATATATATACACACACATATGCTCTGTACTTGCAACATGCCAACTCAAAAAAAAATGACACTCAGGCTTTGTTTGGGAGAGGAATTTTGGAGGAGAAGGAAGGGAAAAGAAAGATTTAGATGGTGTCATCTCCTTGTTTGAGAGTTTTAATTTTTGAGGGAAAGAATTTGAGGATTTTTAAAACTTCCAAAATTCTCCAAAGCTTAAAAATTGTTGTTCCCCCAATTTGAAGAGTTTTTAGAAGGAAAAATAATTAAAATTACTATTTTACCCCAACTATAAATTCCAAAATATATTAAAATATATTTTTACATTTAAATTATATAATTTTCATATTTAATATCTTATTAAATCTCAATTTTTCCCTCTTAATATATTTTTAACTCCCAAACAAGGAGAAAGGAACTTCCCTCATTTTCTTCTCTTTCCTTCCCTCCCTTCTTCCTGAATCTCTTTCATTTCCTTCCCCTCCTAACTCCCAAACAAAACCTCAAGGAATCATGAGATTTTTTATTTCAAATTTCATTTGACAATAGTGTGTTCTTGGCTTCTTGTTATGCTATGTGTGTAGCTATTGTTACCTAATGGAGTAATAATTAGGATACGAGAAAGTGGAAGGAAAATTTTGATTACCCTTGGTAACTTTCTATGGTGAGATTTTTATATTTTTTATGGAAGGGGCAGAGAAAGTGAAAGTAAAAAGTTGGAGTTTTATGAAGGTGAAGAGAGAGAAAGGAAAAAAGTTGTGCCAGTTGGGTTGCACAGACTGAGAAAGCATATACTGGCATATTTAATTCACGGCATTAATGGAGAGTTTAGTTGTTTGCTCGTGAGAACGTGGACTCGTGCCTATATTTCGGGGTTAAATGTTGTTTTTCACGTGCCATCTTTTGTGTCTTTTCTCTGAATGAACATTTTATCAATGCTCTGTTACTAGTAATTTTTAAATGATTTCTTCTCAGAAAAAAAAGTAATTTTTAAATGATTATGCCGCAAGAGAATTTGTCATTGTTTTTTTTTTTTTTTTTTTGGGTTAAATGATTTTGTGTCTTTTTTTCTTATGATTTACACATTAATTTTATTTTTCTTTTAATTATTTAACCTATATTCTTAGGACAATGTTTAGGAAGACCATGGAAAAATTACTCTGATAATAAGTTAGATTCTAACATAGCTAAAATCTACTCAGGGGAAGTAGACAAAATCCTAAAATCGGGTGGTTAGAAGAACCCCAGGTAGCTTTTGAATATTACACTGATAAAATCCTAACATTGATAATTACACTGATAATTGTCAGCTTTTGAATTTGAGAAAATAAATTATAGGCTAAGATATACTTTTTAATCTTTTATAAATTTAACTATATTCAGGTTGATATTTTTATCTTTAAAAAATTTAATTTAATCTTTTATGTTTTTAAAATGAATCAAAAAAATTTATTCAAAACCATGGTCATTTCTAATTTTGAAACATGATTTAAATTCTTTTTCTATTGATCCAAGACATAAAATTTCTTTCATTAAATTCATATATATAAAATTTGTTTCATTAAATACATATATATAAAAAATTATATAACTAAATTGATGTTCAAGTTAAAAATATCATAAACATAGTGAAAAACGTGTAAAAAGTTAATCAAATGAGAAATTGAAAAATTAAGAAATTTAATATTATATTCTTTTTTATTGTTTGTTTGACATATGTTTTACGTCTTGAATAAATCAAGATATAATTTAAACTTGTGTACCAAAATTGAAAATAATTATTGTGTCAGAATGAATAATTTGACCAACTATAAATATATAAAGGACTATTTTGATGATTTAAAAGAATATATAAAGGATTGAATTGAATTTTTTAAAAGATAAGGAATTAAACTAAATTTAATAAAAAAATATAAGACTAAAAGTGTATTTTGTCATAGATTATACAATAACGTGTAACTACAACTATTCAATCACAAATTAATATTTATAAACAAGTTTATCCTTTTTTTACTATTAATTATTTTAATTAATTACTCATATTGATATTGTACAGAAACTAATTTTTTAAAATTTAATTAGGAATCCAATTTTCATGTAAAGATTATTTTTATAGGATAAATTAATTAAAAATTATTTTAAATATAATTTTTAAAATAATTATTTTAAAAAAATAAATTTATTATACATATCAATTTATGATGAAATGATGTAAACCTTTTATATAGTCATTTGTCACATAATTTTAGTCGAATTCTTGATATGTATTACACTTTTTATTGTACAATTGTAGTTTTCTAATCTGTTAAATAGTACTACCTAATGATTTGATAAATGACATTAATCGTGACACGTCGGTGATTTTGTGTTGTGATGTGGCATGCAAAAATGAAAGAAGTTTTCAAAGTGGTCCTAGTGGGTTTCAAACCCCACATCTTAGATTCTAATAAGAACTCATAATTGTTAAACTAATGATATTTTTTTTGGCATGTGTATGAAATTATAATATATGTAACTTAAACAGAGATTAAAATTTCACATATATTTATTATTATTAAATAAAAATATTATATATATATATATATTAAAATATTGATAATATTATCTATAAATTAAAACTAATAATATAAATAATATTATTATTATAAATGATTAGTGCATTAATAGATAAAATAATAATTTAATAAAATTAATTACTAAAAATATGATATAAATATAAATTTTAGTAATTAAAATATGAAAATAAGATGTTCGACATCACATGGATCTCACGTGCCTCAACATTAATATTATTAATATTAGTTTATACTTCTACATAAATATATTAATAAAATAATAATGCTAATATTATAATATATTTAGGATTATTGTTTCATTGACATTTTTCTTCACCATCAATAGTATATTAATGACGTTTCTTTTTCTCACTCTTTCATCCCAAAGTTCTAATTTTGATATTTTCATCGATGTACTTGGAAATTTTAATAAGCATAAAAAGTTGAGAATTAAATACTTTTATTCACATCTTAGAATTTAAAAAACTCATACATTATTGTTCGGCTATTGCTATATTCACTTTGTTTTTTTATATAAGTATACTATCCTTTCCTTTCTTAAAATCAAATTACTTAAGTAGCTTTTCTTTTCAAACCTTTTTCTCTCCCTCCCACACTTTCTCTATCATAGCAACAACAGATCTTTCTCCTCTTTTCACTCCCTTCATTCCCCTTCGATCTTGGTTCGGTCTTCCCTTATTCATCTCTTGCCCAATCTCTTGCTCTAACATTAAGGTTTTTCCATCCTTCAAATTCCAATGCAGTATGTTTATGCTTCCAACTACTTTTCTTCCTTATTTTATTTTTGTCCACTCACACAACATCATTAATGTTTGTCATTTTATGTAACTACCTATGGCTAGATCTTAAATTTGTCAAAGTTTTTGTAGTAGAGTGCCTCTTAGAGTCATCTAGATTGAAGGACCCATATCAATTATATGTTTATCCACTTCAATTGCTTCACTATTGTATAATTTTTTCTGTATAGAGGGTTTTTAATGGTCCTAGTGTTCTACTTGATTTTTTTTTATGACATTTTCTAGAACACAAAGTAGTATTTCAAAAAGTACTTATCTGAGCAAAACTTTACTTTTCAACATTTTGAAAAGTATTTTTTGGAATATTAAAAATAAAACATTGTTCTGAAAAATACATTCCAGATTAATGATTTTGTATCAATTTTATGGTATAAATGGTATATATTATAATAAAATAAAAAACATGAGAGTGTACTTAGAAAAAAATGAAGTAGATATAGCAACACCCTTATTGTTTTGATGGGTTGTGTTCCGTGTCACCTGTTGAGGGCCGAAAGGGAGAAGAACGGTTGTTGTTAAGGTCCAATGGGATCTCCTTGCTCTCCTTAAGGTTTTTTCTTTTTAATAAAAAATATTTTATATAAAAATATAATACTTCTATGAAAATTATTTAGCTTGAAATATGTATATGGTAAGTTATACTTAACTATAGTTTTATAATTTTTTAATACCACTATTTTTTTATACAATCCTACAATTTAATGCATACTATTAAAATAGATGTATTAATCAAGAAAGTTGACATAGTCTTATTACATGTTATATGGTCTCAATCAAATCAAGTTTAAGTTTTAAAAAATGACTTTATCAAAATTTTGGATTGGATAAAAATAAAGATAAACCTATTTCAACTAATTCTAAAAACACCCCCAATATATTATATTAAATGTTCCTTGACTAATGTTTGTAGGACAATGAATTTTCTCATTATATTGAATCAGTTAGAAATTATTTTAATAAATCTTTTAAAATAAATATTAAAAAGTTGGTAAATTTTAAGTATATGATATCTTATGATTATTTGACAGTAAAAAAAGTTTTTCATACAAAATTTAAATAAACAATTAACTGTATACATACCTGTTTCAAAACAATACCCATATATTGCACGAACTTCTAATAATACTGTTTAGAGGTCAAAAGATAATTTAACATTTTGTGGCAATAGATTCATATCATTTAATATATTTTTTAAAGTTAAATTTACAATATTGTGAATCCTAATGTTGTAGATTTAGTGGTTGAACGTTGAAATGGCATCAAAACCAATTTCGCCTTCCCAAGTCTTGAGAGAGACTACTGAATTGAAGAATCAAATAAAGTCAAGGGCTTTTCACATCAGAAAATTATTATTTCTTATTTTTTAAAAAATAACTTTTAACTTTTCTAAAATCTTTGATTTGTCTCCCAACTAATTTATTTGCGTTTTAACTCCTGCGTGGTTATATCTTTTTACTTTCTACGTTTTAAATAATGCATCACATCAGTGAGAAACAATACATTAATACTTCATTGTTCAGAAAAACAAAACATTTTCATAATGTTCCGGACTTTCAACCACAGAAATGAAGAAATAATGTCATTCTCATTGATTTTTCCCATGTATGATAGTTTATTCAACTTAAAAGTGAATTGATGGTTACCCATGATGTTCCTTCAATGATATATAAGTAGTGGCTGTGTACGGATTTGGACTTGTGCACAGACCCTGTATATTTCAGTCTAAGCAGATACATATTAGTTAAAATGTTGGTCTATTTAAACTCAGATTTATTTGGCTCAGTTCGTTTAATCCTGTAATTTAAACAAGTTTGGTTAATGAAAAAAATAAAATTTTTTAGCCCATGAGCTGCCCCAAACTTATAAGGGTAGAAGAGTCACGCAGCAGATCTCTTCCTAGAAGAGTTTTAAAAGAGTTCTGCTGGTACCATAGAATGAATATCAGATTGAAAAGGGAATTTACACAACTAACAGTTAACTGAAAAACAACTAACAGTTAATTGGATCATTAGTCATGACAGTTGGTACCTTTGTTTGATGACTTGCTGAGTCGGTTAACAATATGTTCCTGGAAGGTGGGGATGACGTCCCATCACATTCACCAACAAAATCATGAGGTTCCGTGATGTCAAGAAAAAATGTAATGTTCTTGTCCCATACTTGCACCCAAGATGATGAACTTTCCATCTCAACTTTTCCTAACAGGACAAGAATGCGGGTTCTGCCCTAAGGCTTGCTAATTGCTCATGCTATCCAAGATAAGACAAATCACCATAACATGCAGATGGCCCAGCAAAAGAACACAATTGACAATTCTCTCTGATATATAACCCTCAGACTTCAGATTTTAGAGCTGCACAAAAATGTGCACAAATTCTCACCCTAAGTCAGCAGTAGAGTTACTACAAAGGCAATTATCTAAATTCTGAAGTTCAAGGCACTAATCTAAAGTCCTTGACAAATGTACAAGACATATTACTCGGCAGCCAACTATCTAGCTGATAACAAACATCACAGAACCTCTAGTTGATCTATAAATCATGGATACCAGCAAACACATTATGCTACCTTTCTGCACCAGCACAACACATTCTTATGTTTATTCAAGCTCATGCAGCTTAAATAAACATAATTGACCATGGCACAAGTCCACTAGCAAGAGTAATCAAGCATTGATCATACAAATCAAATTACAACAACAAAGTTCGAATCTAAATCAATGAACCATAGAATAAAGATATTAAATGCCATGCACTGTTCTAATTTTCCTATCACCCTCACAAAATCTCTCATATTTGATGACCATTTGATCCATATACCCAAAGAGAAGATTTTTGCTTGGGCATGCAAGTTTACAAAATCTTAGTAGCTAATTCATACTTCTTTCTCTAGCGTGGAGAAAGATATTAATTGCATTAGCCTCTAGAAAAAAGATGTTATTAGTTCTGTCACTAGAACCTGGGCATTCTCTAGTTCTCGATGACTATGGTTGACACACTTTGACTATGCCTTAACCTATAGAAAAAATTAAGTCCAATCTCTGTTCGTACTTAACCATGGACATGTTCATGCTTGTGTCTTACAAACAATAAGAATGTCCTATGACCAATTTCATTTACTCATCTGATTGTAAACTGGACATTTCCATAGCATAGTAATAGTAGTTTCATGGAAATATCATAGTATACTAGTCCATCAAGGATGTAGGAAATATGCCTCCTACTCACCCATCAAAAGTCAGCTAACAATCAATCCATCCATCCATAAAATGGCTAAATTTAACCATCAATAATACGTTACAGCACAATGATATAGACATGTACATGAAAGCATCGAGCAGGAAATGACTGCGAGTAGTCACAACACAGATAATAATTTAACAAGACACAGGGTTTCTAATACAAATACAATAGGTTACATTTTTCAGTGTTGTTACACATAAAAGGATATTCAGATGTCATGAACCAACTTATCCCCAAAACATAATCTGTAAGATGAAGACACATGAATGGCTTTATATTACAACTTTAAAACGCCCCTTCACTTAAGGTCTAGAAAAATGGATAATGCACAAGTCAACCTACCTTGTAGTGAAATTTTACTTCTCATTAGAATAATGGGAGCAGCAAGAATTGAACTCTAGACCACTTGGTCATAGAGGCTCAAATACCATTGTTAACCTACAATTTTTCAAAAGCTTCAAGTTATTAGGCAAAAGACGCATGAATGATTTTATATTACATCTCTTATATAAGACAAACAAGCCAGTAGGTCCCACTCCACATGTTTGTTGCCATGTCTCGGCACAAGTTTGTTTCCTAGTTTTTTCATTGGTATTTCCTGCTCTAATTTTCAAAAGTTTGTAAATGAGTACGTGCAAAGCTAGTCTTTTTTTTTTTTCCCTTTGAAGTTCAACAAAGCCATGCATTTTGAGTTTGCAAGTTTCAAGAGAGCATAGATTGTGGAAAAGTTGCGAAATCTATGCGCCAGATTTAAATGAAAATGCCTCCGTTTTCCTCAAAATATAAGTTCCAAATTCCAAGTTATAAAATACTGGCTGTTTTCTGTCCAGAATCCATACATATATATTCTTAGCTCCACTAACACATCCCTCTAGTGAAGTAGCATAAGAAAAATGAAAAAAAAGTAAAAAAAATTCAATACTATACAAATGAAAATTTGAATTAAGTTGGAGATTCAAAAATAGTTAGTTTTGAGGATATATAATTTGTGTGAGAAAATATAGTTAAGGTTTCAAATTGGCATCTCATACCTACTTGCAAGTGCAAATATCAGGTCACCTCCATCCATAAAGATAAATTGAAAAAAAAAGACCTTTTTTTTATAAATAACAAACTTTATTTCGTAACAGAAGCTACAATTTGCTACCATCTAATTGTACAACTACAAAGAGTTATACTCAACTGATTGGAGAACTAAACAAGAAGCAGGAAATGACATTCATTCAAAGAATTTGAAAATAACATACGGTACATTTCTTGCTCCAAATGACAATGTATTCAAAGACATAACACAAATGGCTACATAATAATATAGAGACCCTTGGGCCAATAATGAAACTACCAAAGGCCAAAGCAGACAAAGGATAAACAGTGCTTACATTCTCAAGCATGAAGTGCGGAGCATTACTAAACCACATATGACATGACAAGTGTAGTTTCTTTCTTTACCTATTTCCAAAAGGAGATTAGCCAATCCCGCTACCAAGACAGTGAGCAACCGAAGCCTCTTAAGCAATTTGCAAATCAATTATTCTCTCTTCAAAACCAAGGACTACCTAAGGACAAAACTTATATGCAGTTTCTTAGATGCGTTTGGTCTTTTCCTCCAATCAGATTTGAAGTTTTATGTTGGTAATCCACGTAATAATGATATAAAACTCCAATTCTCATAGGAGAACAAACACCAAGAGCACCTATGCAACTATATATAACTTTCATCCCTACCTACCACTACACCTCCATCAAACCATCAATGACAGCAAAACCACAGGAAGCTCCACTCAAATCCCCTTCATCCATGAGTGTTAACAGCCTCCCAAACCAAGTTCTTGGGAACCGGCTTCGAACCATCTCTTGCCTGCAAAGCAGCATTCCTCAGAGTCTGAATCGTCAGCACATTGGCCTTCCAGAATGACACACAATTATAAGGAAGATTATGCTTCTTGCAAAGATCCTTAACCAATGGCGCAATCTTCCTCAAATGGCACCGTGGCAGCCGGGGAAACAGATGGTGCTCCACCTGAAACTGCAAGCCACCGTGAAACCAGTCCATCCAAGGAGAGCAGTCCACACCAAGAGTCCCTTTGGTCTGCTTCTCGAACCAATCGCTGCCGCTCGGTGGCCCTAGGTATACCTCCGAGGAGAAATGGTTCAAACAGAACTGCACATGCTGAATACCCGTAACAGAAAAGCTCACAAAAACAAACAAAACCCTCTCCCACCAATTGGGCAAGAAGGAAACCAACAAAGGGTACCAAACCCAGAACGCAAGCAACCCCAAAAGCTCACTCCATCTGTTCTCCACCTTCCTCTTAGACAATAACAAGAAAAAAGACTGTGCAAACAAGTTAACCCTAGCGAAACACATCACGGGGTAAAAGGTCCAGTGCTGATAACTAACCAAAAACCTAGAGAAGGAATCGAAATTCATCTTTCTTTCATAGAATCTGGAAGTGAGGGAGTTGAAAAACCTAGAGGAGACAACGAAGAAGGGCAAATGCTGGAGATCGGGGTCGAAGTCGAGGCTGTTGCATGCAATGTGGTGGGCGTTGTGGTTCCACTGCCACCAGCCGATGCTGATTCCGGCGAAGACGTTGCCGGAGAGAATCTGGATTGCTCTGTTGAGAGGGCGGTTGAGCATGACATTGTAATGGCCGGAGTCGTGGCCTATCCAGCCGCTCTGAATCCAGAGGAAGCCTATTAGTGCTCCGGACAGCACGTGCACGCACGTGCTGTCAGAGAGCAGGACTCCGCAGAGGGAGAGAGGGAAAAGAGTGAGTATAAGGGAGAGAAGGATGGAAGTGGTGTGGCCCTTGCGGTTGAAGAGGTTGAGAGCGGAGAGGTCGGAGAAGAGCTTGCGGTAGTCGGAGGAGGCGGGGGAGACGGAGTGGTCAGAGAGGCGGTGGGGGGTGGCGAAGGCGGGGAGGAGGAGGGAGGCAGAGTTTGGGGGGTGTAAGGCGAGGAAGGCGTCGGTGGCGTCGGAGCCGGCGAGGGTGAGGAGGGGGAGGGGGCCGCCGGGGTGGCGGTGGAGCCAAGAGGAGACGTCGTAGACCTTGCCGTCGATGGAGATCCAGGCGTCGTCGCGCGTGTTGTGCTTGCGGAGTTCATCGGAGGAAATGTAGGATGTGGGAGGCTCCATTGAGTGACAATGGAATCGCAGTGGTGAGTGAGTGAGTGAAGTGAAGAAAGGGGTAGGCTTTATGTAACAACACTTGCTAACGGGAAGGAAAGTGCAGCAGAACAAGGTGACATGAAATTGTGCTAACTAACTATTTTTACTTTTCAAATTTTAAATAAATCTTGACCACAACTGCCGACAAAGGTTCATCCATGTGTTAGTTGATAAGAAACATAGGAACATCAGTTTAATTTTTAGTATCTATGGAATAGATTTTATTAGTGGGTAATATATAACTATCTATCTTATTATTTTTTGAGTTTTGAGATATGTTATGAGTTTGAGATTTAATTTATCTAAAATTTTGATCCTAGTAATATTGAAATCGATTTTCTTATTAATAATTTTTTAAATTTAAGTTATGTGAATAAAAAACATAATTGGAAGAGAAGATTTCATTAGAACATTTGCTAGGAAATAAGTTTTTTTATTTCTAAAAAATGATAAATTGAGAAACTTAGTTTTTCATGTTTCATATATATATTATTCCCTGAAAATGATGTTTCATGGAAATTTTTTGTAATCAATTTTTCGGAAAAACTTTCTCATGAGGGAGTAAGAATTTTACTTTTCTGAGTTTAATTTTTTATTATAAAAATATCATGTTATTATTTTATTAAATTATATAAAGTGATAATTAATTAAAATAATCAATAAAAAATATACATAATTTTTTTATTAGGAAATTTATCTAAAAATTTAAAATGATTAATCAAACAAATTTTATTTATTCCTATAGAATATGAGAATTAAATTTTTTGAGAATGAAAAAACATCTCTACGATCAAATCAAACGCATCCAAATTTGTTCAACCATGTTCATTAGTAAAATTAAAAATATTGTCGTGGTGAAAAATAAAAATATTGTTTTTCGAAATAAATTGAATTAGCCAGTGGGCAACTAATGAGTAACGAGTCCCAAACATTTACGGAAAATATAAAAGAATTGAGTGGAGGATTCATGTTTTATGTACTACTATCCTCTTACGAATCTTCCTCCCTTACTCTTTCTGTTTTATTTCTTTTTTAACGTTTTAGCATGATTTTTTTTATTGTGATCTTTTTATGATATTAATTAAGCATTAGATTTTTTTTCTCTATTGTAATCTTACATATTTATTGTGGAAGGGGAAAAAAAACTATGAGTGTAAGAAAATCTAAGTAGATTAATGCTTATATAAGAAAAGGAATATATTAAAAAGTGTTAAAATATTAAAGTCAAACAAAATAGAGGAAAATAAATATATTTAACATCTTAAAAATACAAAATGCCTTCAATATTTAACATGTAAAGAAAGTAATAAAAAAATAACATAAAACCTTTTTTCTACAAAAGAATAAATACTAAGATGTTATATAACGATTTAAATTTATTATTGCTTACAATGGAGAGAAGTGGCATCTCTAATTTTTCTTATATTTGAGTTCGAAAGGAATGATTTGTATATTTTCTTTTATATTTTATTACTTTTTAAAAAGAAAATTTCGTAAAAAGTTTTATGCTTTTAGTTTTTTTTATATATATCTTTTTTTTAGAT
>PYAF01000241.1:2305120-2342092 GCA_007407185.1 Glycine tomentella
GAGGTTTAATGAACATTAAAGATGAATATATTTTTTTTGTAAAGATTCAAAATTTAATTTAGTACATTGTGAGAGACTAATTTTTTATTTTAAATTCTTTATTCAAAAAATCATTGTGTTGTAATAGTAATACATAATTATTAGTTTTATATATAATGTAATTATTATGTATTATAATTATATATTATTTTTTATTATTTGAGTTATATTTTATCAAAATTAAATAATTACAAGTACATATCAAAATGATTATTTTTATGGATTTTAAAAATATAATTTTAATGTATAATAATATGATATAAAATCACTCATTTTATGTTTAATCATAATGTTTTCCTTTTTCAAAAAAATTATGATATTAAATTATTTTAAATCAATATAAAATTCTTTAGATATAAGTTATATGATGTGATTATTCATCCTGCCTTCAAATAAAAGAAGAAAACTTTGATTCATGCTATGTGTCCTTTAAAAGAGAAAAGAATGAAGTGATTATTATCCAATGAAAAGAGAGGAAGTAACTTTTGTTGGCATATTTGGACAATGATGATTCAACATGTGGCATAGAACGATTTGAAAACGACACGTTTGGCAGAGTGGGCCCGCTGCGGGTAACAAAAATATTCCTTTCTCGTAAAGCAAAATCAGCCAGCCACAAATACAATCAATCGAACACGAAAAATTATCAGTGTTTAAACTTTTTAAACTTTAAACAAAGTATTTTACTATTTTTGATTCAAAATGAATATAACTAGACTTTATGAGAAAATATCTTTGATCTTTTTCTTGGGGAGAGGTGAGTAAGTATGATTAAATCTTAGATCAAGAATTAATTTTATAATTAATTTAGGGATTACACTTTATTTTTTATACAAATAAAAAATTTAATAAATAAATGAAAGAAAATAATATATATATTAAATAAAAATTAAAGTAAAATTTATTAAGAATATTAATAAAAAATAATTAACATTATATTAAAAAGCTAATATAATACTTATTTAATTACGGTTAGTATTTGATAAACAAGTTTGTTATAGTCAAAATGTTAGTTTTTAATTTTTTATAGAAAAAAATTATACATTTACAGTAGTTCTTTTTTTATTTTTTTAATTTTCTTTTACTCATTTGCTTGTTTGTTGCACTAATACATTAGTTGTTGTTTTTTTTATTAACAAATGATAGAATTTAGTTTTTGTTTATTATTTTATTTGTGGAAGCATTCAAATTCATGATATCCCATCCTCTTCCTCTTTGGTTTCCTTTCACTACCAAGAAAATAACCTCATAACTCCTGCATTGACACAGTAGTTGTTCATTGTCTTACTTCCTCATTCTCTTTTCTTGTTGCTCCGGTAATATTACAAGATATTAATAATGATAGATAATAAATTTATTTAATTTAATTTTTCTAGTATTATTTTTAGACATTTTTATATGACACTATTCGTTTTAAACATTATATTATTTCTAATTTTTTTAGTATTATATGTTAAGATAATGATAGTGATACATTTTTTTATATTTTTGCTATGTTTTTTAAGAATTTTTTTATTGCGTTGTTTGTTTTAATGATTATATTGTTTATATTATGTATTCTATTATTTTAGCATCATACTTCAAAATATTTTAATCATTATACTAATCAACATAATAAAAATATGATGTTTGTCAAAATGTATATTATTTTTCTTTTATTTTAAACTTGATTGTTAGTAGAATGTACAACAGAAAAAATAGACAAAATGAAACTAAAAAAGCTTAATTACCAATTTAGTATTTTAATTATTTTAAAATGTTTCAATTGGGTTCCTTTATTTTTAAACACTTTAATCAGGTCCTTTATTTTTTTCAAAAATACTTCAATTCATTCCTTTTGTCCAATTTGGAGATGATTCATTAGATTGCAATTTTTAGTGATTTTTGTTCACAAATAATGACATTTAAAAACCCATGTCTGATAATATATTAAATTAGGAAAATATTTTTTCAAAACAATTTTAGCACCACGTTGAACTTCCAAAATTTAAAATGATTTAAGGGATTGATTGCATAATAATTGTAATAGATTTTCACGGGAGAGGATTTTTTTTCCCTTTTTCAAAAGTAAAATAGATTGACTGTTTATTTTTACATTACCATTAAATCACAAATTATCACTATTTAGTATTTATAATAAGTTTTTTGAGTTTGATAATAACCATCTTAAGATCCCATCAAACAGATTTTTAATTAGTTGAGAATGTAAAATATTTTACATTAACAATTAAATTCTTCTAAGTAAATATAAGCATGTAGTACTCAATTTAAAAAGTGAGATCAAACTCTAGTTTTCAAACTCCAGTTTTTTTTTTTTTTTTGTGTGTGTGTCTTTTTTCTTTTTTATTATGAATTCATTTTCATCAATCATCATCCATAAGATAATTTAAACTCTGATGTACCGAAGTAAAAACTATACTCATTTCAACCACTCCACGATAACATCTTGAACAAAAAATATGATATATTCCATATTTCTAAAACTAAAAATAGAACTGCAAATAAGAAAAACAGGAACAAAAGCAAAATCCAATACGTGTCGTTTTAAATTTAAGTTAAAATAAAAATCCCAAGATTACGACAGACACTAATAACATGTACATAGTACATAAAACAACTGTCAGCGGAGAAAATTATTAGCTGTAATAACAGGCTGTCCCCTGAAAAATAATAACATCTCTCTCTATCATCTCTATCATAGTAGCAAGCAAGTAAAAATAAAAATGTGTAGATAAGAGGAAGTTAAAACTTTAGAACTTGTTTATTGTTTAAATATAAGTTAGAAGTGTTTTTAAAAATATTTCTAGTAAAAATATAATATTTTTTTAATAAAAAAATTCTCAATTAAGACTAGTATCTTTGAACATTTTTTATAAAAAAATATGGTTATTTAATTTTGTTTCCTCCATTAGAGTATATCTAAGTGACAATGACATTACCTTAAAAATAAACTTTGTAGCTTATATAAAATATTAAAAGGGTTAGCTCAATTAGTTGAATAGAAAATATAAGTTATTGTAAATCATTAAATTTTGTAATGCTATTTTTTATTCACATAAATAAATAAATAAAAGCTTATATAAGATACTCCGTGTGTTTGTATACTCTAAAGCTTTTCAAGATTAAAAAAAAAAAAAAAGTTGAACGCTGACCCTCTAAAGCTTTTGAGCGAATGTTAGTTGCGTTAATTTGAACACTTGTGCAAACATGCTCACTGTCACTTATAAATAAGGTCACTTACGTTACTTAATAGTGTTAATATAAAAAATACTTAATAGAAGATAAGATACTCAAAATAAGTATCTTAAATTCAATTCAATGAAAGAATAACTCCTTACGAAAATTAATAAATATGCGTATCAATAAAATGGTAATAAAAAAATTAATCCATCATAGAAAAAATATAAATAATAAAAGATTAATTAAATTTTTAATCCCTCAACTTTTTTTAGATTCTAACTTTTAATCCTTCAAAATTTATTTATTAACTTTTAACTCTTCATTAATTTTCTGACAACATTTTTAGTCCCTAAATTTTTTGATCATTTTTAATTCCTTATTTGTTTTTATTACTTAAAATTAGTTTAAATATATAAAAATGAGGGACTAAAAATGAATAAAACAATGACTAATTTTGAATAATAAAAATAAATAAGAGATTGAAAATAGAGAAAAAAATATTTGAAAGACTGATAATACTGATGAAAAATTAAAGAAAAATAAAAACTATTAAAAAGAACTTTTGAAAAACAAAAAATGAGAATAAGAAACTAAAAGCTTAATTAACCTAATAATAAAATAGAAGGAGGCTACATTCGCGGTGCAGAGGAAAGGTTAAAACTGGGTAATGTGTTTTCCAAGGCATAAAGTTTGAATGGCCCACTAGTTTGTTGAGTCAGTTGCATATGCAGCCGAAAAAAAAAGCGAATCATGCAATGTAGTATCTAACAAAATTTGTTAGAATATGCCACATGCAGATGCTTCGCCATACGCATTTTTATGCAAAATATCTTCATGCATTATCCGTGAGATCGTGCCGTTACATAGGATGCTTCGGTTTATTATTGATCATATGATATCATGTACTATCTTTTACCAAAAGAAAAAATATATAGAGAGAGAGAGACAGTACTAGGTACGGCACGAATGATTGGTTATAGTGAAAAATAATAATATTTAATTAAATAAAATAATTTAAGTTATGTATTTAATTACCAATTCCTAATTAAATATCACATGGGATTTTTAAAAGATTATGTAAGAAGTGAACAAAAGAACTACAAAGCACACTTTGTAATGGATAGTGTTAAGTTGGATGTAAGTTTTTCTAGAAGTACTTTTAAAGAAGTAAGAAGAAAAAAAATGAGTTTTTTCATGAGTTAAAATAAATTTTCTATTAACTTGTTTGTAAATATCATTTCATCTTTTAGATAAATTATATTGGTGAACTTTTAAAAATTAGTTAATGAAGAACTTATTTTTGTTTATGAAAAATTCATTTCATTTTTTTTCTTCTTATTTTTTATTTTTAAAAATATCCATGAATAAAACAAATACAACTAAAAGAGAAAATGTCATGAGATGAATTGATTTATGACGCCATAAACCACATTTTGTAGTGGAATGGGTGAATGGCTGAATTCATTGTCTAGATGGACCATCCTTATCTGTTCAATATCATTATCACTGTCTTTAATTTTTATTTTATTTTATTATTAATAAATTTCTGATGTCAATAGTTTCTCCATTCAATTTTATCTATTATTTTATTTATTTATCCTATTACGGTTATAACACATTTGTTTTAGATAAGGTTGTAATTAAAAACATAATAAACTTTTTTTTGAAAGAAAAAAAAACATAATAAACTGGTTTATATTATTTTTTAATTTTCTATTATTTTGTTTTATGTCTCTGATTGTATAAATTTAATATTTCTTCCACCTTTATTTATCTTATATTTAGGATAAATGTATAAAACATTTAAAATTAATGATACGATGGATAAAATAATTAATATCATTTTGAAATTTAAAGAGAGTAAATAAATAAGAGTATTTATTCTCAAAAAATGAATAAAAAATGAAGATATTAATTATTATCTACATTGTCCAAATTTAATGACATGTAAAAATAGGGAGGATAAAAGTAAAAGGGAAACAAAGTAAAAAGAATATGTTTTTGGATCAACAAAATAAAAAGAAAGAAGTGGATAATTTTTTTTTCACTTGTGTGGATGAGTGGAAGAATGGATGTATATAAATAAATTGTATAACAAAGGTTTTAACAAATTTAAAAAATAAATTTAACTCAAAATTTAAAAAGTTTTCTGTATTTTTTTTCTTGATAGAAATTTATTTATTATTTTTTTGTTAAACATATTTCTTAATTTTTTTTCATTTTTTTAAAAAAAGCAACAAACACTTCTCCCTCTTTTAGAAGGATTGTTTTTTTTGTAAGACTAATTGAAAAACCTTTTTTTTTTGTTTCTCTCAAATAAATAATAAAAATATGATATTTCCATCTAATCTTTTTTTCCTTCATTTTTTTTCCACTAAATCAAACATAAGGTAAATGTATGTTTGGGAATAAAATTAAAAAAGAGAAAATGAAATCTTTTGAAAATTAAGAAAATTATACAATATTTTTATAAAAAATAATCAAGGGGTCTAACTCAGTTGGTTGAATAAAATGTGTGAGCTGTTATAAACCATTTATAACCTATATGTCTTCAAAAAATAAGATAAGGATATGGAATTTATATCTCTACCTACATGTTATGGTACCTAGAGAAGTAATTATTTAATATTTCTTATGCTTTTTGAACTTTGTTTGCGTTTAATTTAGTTAAGTTTTGAATAAAAGCTTAGTTTACATAGGATATTCTATTTAAGCTTTGCTTGTGTTTTGTAAGAATTTTGTTAAAGCTTGAATCAAGTTAAGAAGAGTCCACAAGTAATTACATTGAAAGAAAAATGAAAAATTCTACAACAAGAGAACAACATGGGCTGCATATGGTAACTACCATAGGTGTGACAAACTTTAGGAAATCAACTATAAAAATCAAATTCAACTAAGGACAAGTTGTGGTAGACACTATGACCATGGTGTGTTCAACGTATAATTAGAAGTTGCATTTTTATATTTTTATTTGATTGGGTTGTGACCCTAATTGTACCTTAACTTCAAATAGACCTTCTGGGATACCAAAGGGTCCTAAATCTGGTGGTACGTACCAAAAGGAAAAGAAGTAAGGGACATTTGCATTTATTTTCTTTTTTAGGTTTAAATACATTTTTGGTCCCTACAATTTTGTGAAATTTTGCTTTTCGTCCTTGTAATTTTTTTACCACTTTAGTCCTTGCCATTTAGCGTGCTACACTTATAGACCTTTCCATCTTCCTCTGTTAAAAAAATGTGACATGGCATAGTTGCGTGCAAATATTGCAACGTGTCACACTGATATTGGTTGTTTTATAGGTAGATGTGGCCTAGTCCATTTTCATAATTTTAATGTAATATGAAAAATAAAAATATTCAAATTAACACAAAATTAGAAATTAGAATTTTCAAATTGGTAATGAAGAGGCAAAGATTGTGTTTGGTTTTTGAAGAGTCTGAAATTAGGGTTTTTGCTGAGAATCGTTCATCCCTATCTCTAAACTGTGAAGATCGCATTTGAGACACAATTCTTGAGCCCACGTTTCTAGTGCAGAGAGTGGCCTGGCACGATGTAGAGGGCGTGAGTAAAGGTAAGAGATTATGTTTCATGAATCATGTGGAAGTCATGTGATTTTACTATTCTTCATTTTTATTTATTTGTGTGGGGGAAGGGGAGACTGTTTGGGGGCACTTAGGATTTTTGTTGTGGTTTTCTTGTTCACTTATGGTTTCATGTAGGGACCACTTGCATATATTGTTGGCGAGTATGTTTGGTGCTTGTGAGGAATGATTATGTGCGTTGAAGGTGGATTATGCATGTGCATTGACTTTGTTTTTTCCTTGTATTTTTGTGTGTTTAGGTTTTGAATCATATGATGTCTTTCTTTGCCATTTTTCATCATGGGGATGTTTTCTGCAAGGATGGTCAGGATGTGGTGTATGATAGTGGTACTAAAGCTGCTAAGGAAGTTATTGATTTGAACAAGTGGAGTTATTCTGAAGTTGGTGGTATTGTGAAGGAGGACTTAAAATATGATACCGAAGTTAGACTATGGTGGAGAAACGATGGTCCTAAATCTATTGTCGGATACAGATCCATCAAGTTGGATATAGATGCAGTTGAACTTGGAAAATATTTTGTTGAACATCAATGTCCTGTCGATATTTATGTGGAACATGTAGTTAGTGATGTTAGCTGGTTTGAAGACAAGCTTCCTCGAATTGTTGAGGGTGCAATTGGTTCTCAAACTACCCAAGGTGGTAGGAGTGACAAGGGTACTATTGAAGTTAGGGTCATTGAAAATGATGGTCCAATTGGGAGTGAGTTTGATGAAAGTGATGAGGCAAATGATATATACCTTGATGACAATGAGGAGGAAAGGGATTTGGGTTTGGATGATGATGCAACCCCTGTCTATTGGTATGGTCAGGGGAAGAAAGTAAATGTGAATGCAACAACTGTGAACTTGACTCCATAAGAAATTATTGAGAAGCTAAGTATTAATTTGTGAGTTGATCCTACATTCACTAAAGATATAGACCAATTTGACTATGAAAGTGAAGAATTGACCAATTTTTATGGTTCATATGTTGAAGAAGAAAGAGACAAGAATGATAAATTTCCTAAGTTCTGGAAAGAAGAACTAGAAATCAACTTTAGATTTCAGTTGGGAATGGAGTTTAACATGTTGGCTGAATTTAAGGATGCAATAGGGAGTATTTGATTCTTAATGGAAGGATGTTAATTTCCCTAAAAATGACAAAACCAGAGTTGGAGTGTTGTGTAAGTCAAAAGGTTGTCCATTTAAGGTGTTGGTCAGCCAAGTGAATGACACCACCACATTCAAAATGAAAACATTTTATGGGAAACACATGTGTGAGAGGGTCTTCAATAACAAGATTGCAAATTCAAAGTGGATGGTTAAGAAAGTTGCTAAAAAGTTATTAACCACTAAAAAAGTAACATTGAATGACATTGTTAATGGAATGAGGAGGACTTACTCTACTGGAGTTACTGTATCTTAAGCTTAGAGAGTAAAGAAAATGGTTGAAGATGTGGTTGACGGAGATGCAACAAAGCAATATAGATTGTTGTGAAGGTACAATCAGGAGTTGACATAAGATTTCAAACATAACACATTCAGGGTCCATGTGGAGCATATAATCCCTACATGGTCTCCAAGGCTTGAGATTTTGTATATATGTCTAGATGGATGTAAGAAAGGTTTTGTAGAGGGTTGTTGACCATTTATTGGAGTGGATGGTTGCCATTTGAATAAATATAGGGGTTCACTGTTAATTGTTGTTGCAAGGAACTCTAATTTCCAATATTATCCAATTGCCTTTGTTGTGATTGAGAATGAGACCAAGGACTCTTGGAGATGGTTTCTTACATGCTTGTTGGAGGACATTGGTATAGAAAAAAATGGCTCTTTTTTAGTGACCAACAAAAAGTGAGTTTTTAATTTAGTGAGTTTGATCTTTATTGTTTTATTGTAATGGTTGAATATTTTGATTTAATTTTTTGTTTTGTTTTTAGGGGCTAGCCCATGTGTTTCAGGAGATGTTTAACAATATTGAACACAGGAGGTGTGCTAGACACTTATACACAAATTTCAAGAAAAACTTTGGAGAAGGAACCTTGATAAGAAATTTGATTATGGGTGTTGCAAGAGCAACTTATTATCAAACATTTGAATGAAAATACTTGGAACTGAAGAAGGACAATGTGAAGGCAAGGGAGTGACTAGAAGGTAAATGTAAAAAAACTTGGTGTAAGCATGCTTTCTCTTATTATCTTAGTGTGATGTGTTAATGAACAACCTTTCACACGCCTTTAATAACACTATCTTAGTTGTTAGGAACAAACCTATAATGTTAATGTGTGAATGGATCATAAAGTACTTGATGTCTAGGATTGTTAGCCAAAGAAAAACATATGCAAAATATGAACATAGAATAATGTCTAGACCAAGAAAAGATTGGATGTTGAAGTTCATGCAAGTGGATACTAGCATGCTAGTCATGCAACAAAGCACACTTTTGAGGTTACAAACATACAATTTAAGCATCCATTTGTGGTTGATCTAAAGAAGATGAGTTGTTCCTGCAATTTTCAGGAATTGGTAGGAAAATCATGTAGGCATGTTGTGGTTGTCATTTCTTTGAAAACGCAAACACCAATGGATTATGTGGACTAGTGTTATTCAAAGGAGATGTTTGATGTGTGATATAAACATAATGTTACTCCTATTAATGGACAAGATATGTGGCCTCCTTCTAATATGGAGATGCCTACACCAAAATACGAAAGAGGTCCAGGGAAACCAAAAAAAACTTAGAAGATGAGAGTTTGATGAGAATCCCAATCCAACAAAGATGAGAAGAAAAAAAATACACAATACATGTCCACTAAATGTGATGTGTATGGACATAGTAGTAAGGGTTGCTATAATATTACTATCAATCCAAAAACACAATTAAGAAATGTATAATTGTTTAACTACTCGTCATGTTAGTCTTATTATTTTTGTAGATTATATTATTGATTCTCATATATGTTGATTTTCAAAAGAATCCTAAAAAAGGAACAATGAACATAAAGGCTAGAAATGTTCCTATTGTTGGAGATTGCAATGCTGAAGCTGTTGAAGATGACAATGCTAGACATACTGATGTAGCAAAGGAAACTGTGATTGGTGACACCAACTCGACTTCAACCATGGGGATTTTAACTCAAGAATCACTAATAACCCATAACGAAAGTAATGCAAAAAAATCTACAGCTGTAAAGATCATGAAAAATGATAAGAATAATGGAAACAAAGGCATCAATAAATATGGCAAAGGGAAAGGAAAAAGGAAGTGACATAATTTAATTAGGGTTGAATATATTTGGTTGTAATCATTGCTTTGTCTTGGGATTATGAGGTTATTGGTTGCTATGTTATTGATAGTTTTTGGGCAATGACTTTGGTTTATGTTTAATTAGGCTTGAAAGTTTAGTATTTCTAATGGCCAATGACAATTTCGTCTACATTATGGTTTGATACATGGGACTTGTCAATGTCGTCTACAGTTTGGTGTACTATTTTTTGTGTCTACAATTCATACATGATGTTTATAAGTTGCAAAAACAAATTTTTAGTTAAAGCTCTAAAAACATTGTGGAAGCTTAGAGACTCATTACAAAGAGAATTATTTTGTAAAGAATATGTTATATAACTGATATAATCGATTACGATCATTTTGTAATTGGTTAAACCGCTAAAAACATCTATGGATTTGCATCTAAGACCAATGTAATTGATTACTAGTACCTTGTGATCGATTAATTTGATTTTACAAAGTCATCTAAGAAAGTCAGAAGCATTGCAACAAATTACCAAAATCTATAATCGATTACCAAATATCGTAATCAATTTAAGAGATTTTACAGAGACTCTTTCTAATATGAAAAGCAATGTAATTGATTACCAAAAGGTTGTAATCGATTAATTCAACAAATCTCACTTTGAATGAGTAGTAAACCTCTTTGAATCAATCTTGACTTGTGTAATTGGTTACACACATGTTGTTATTGATTAACAAATTCATAAATTGTTCAATGAACTTCTAATCTTCAAAGATAACTAATCCAAAACTCAAAGGTGATAAAATTAAGCAAGATTGATATAAACTACACACTCATGGCTAGCTAAACAATCAACACAATGTCACACATGTTAAATACGTTTTGACCTGTAAAATTATCAAAATCAAAACTAAACTAAAAAGAGATAGAGACTTCAATCTTCAATAGACACATGTTTGTTCTTGCCTTACTTTGAGTACCTTTTGTACTGAATTTTTAACCAATGTTTATGACAACAGTTCATACATTAATGTTCATCCGATTTTTAACCAATTTTATGGCACCAAATTTTCAACAAATTTAAATGAAAAATACTATGACCATCCAAATGACAACAACTTTCATTCATTAATTCATCACATAGAACCACAAAAGGATACATTTGAGGTTCAATAGTAATTACAATGGCAATATACTTTATCATTTTTCTAAAAAAAAAAAAAACTACAATAACACATAAATGTATTACCACTACAATTTCCTAATTACATACATTAAAAAAAACCATGAAATAAACAACATCAACAACAACAAATTATGTTTTCATCTCTCCTTCCCAATTTTTAGCATCATCATCTTCTTCAAATACATGTCCATCATCAATGGTGAACACCTACATCTTCCATCCACAAAGATTATGCTTTGTTCTCTCCTATTTTCTTCATTACTAGAGACAATTGTGTTGTGATGTTTATCATCCCACAAAAAAATCTTGCAAATTCTATTGCCTTAAAATATTGCAAAATTAGCACACTAAAATCAATAAACAAATAACTGTTAAAAAATATGAGATTTAAAAAAGCTTGCAACATTTTGACATTTTAAAAAACTGATTTTCAAGCACATAAAGAAGAAACATGAGAAGGTGAAATTAATTTGAAAATAAGAGATATTAAAAAAAAGATTTCAAGCACATAAAGAATAAACAACATCAGAACATGAAATTAGTTGTCTCTACAAACCCACTTTCCAATTTTCACATTCCCAGAATCTTCTATTGTGATTATCAGGCATGTTTGCAATATAGAGGCACATGGGTTTTCAAACCCACAAAGTGGGATAGACGACCTCAAATTCATAGTAAATGACAAAACCTCAAATTCGCAGTAAATGACAAAAAAAGGCTCAAAGAGTTTGAATGGTAACAAGGGGTGCGCGAAGTAAATGACAAAAAAGAAGAAGAAGAAGAAAGAGACTCCTTGATATAAAATCCTCAAAGCCCCTGCACAGACCACTCCCTTTCTTTTTCTCGCACCACTATCACCATCCACGTGACCCACACCACCATGCCACCACCATCGTCAACTACCCATCACCGACACTCAACCACTTAATCCCCATACACAACCACGTGGCCACACTCACCACCATAACCTCACCAAAACCCATCAACCCCAATCAAAACACCAAATGTCCACCATACACCACCATCATCGGCGCACCACTACAAACATCAGTCATCTACCATATTCATCTTCCAAACCCTCACTTTGTCTATTCTCATGAATTCAAAGATGTAGAAAGTTGCTCATAGGGGTGCATTGAATGGGGAAGGTGCAAAGGTCGGAATCCCCCACCTCCACCTCTTGCTTTCTAGGATCCTGAGCATCGAAAGAAAGATGTATAATTCTTTGATTAAGAAATAAGAGGTTTTAATTGTTAGGAAATTAAATTTCCTGGCGTTATTATGTGCTAAATATTGTATTAATAATTATGTTATGCTATTTAATATATATTGGGTAAATTAAAGTGATCAATTAAATATGCTGAAATAGATTCCTAAGTAAACATGAGATAAATGAGTGGATATCAGTGTTGGACCAATTAATTTAATGAGAGCTTATTGACCCAACAATAAACATTATATATAGGGTTATGGTCCCCAATATGTAAAATCAAATTTCTTTCTTTCTTTCCCATCTAGAGAAAATATTATCTAAGGAGTGATTTGGATGAGGAAGACTAAAGCTCATAAGAGAAGACTAAAGACTAGAAGATTAAAGATAAATCACGACTGTGATGAAAACATGTACGCGTTATTTGTTTAAAATTTCTTAATTGTCCAATATGATGTTTCTAAGGTTTCATTAGATGATAATTTTCACCATAAAAATTTAAGAATTAATTTTTCATCAATTGGTATCAGAACTATTATCATATTATACCAAATATTTGAACTCTACTTTGTTTTGATAAGGATGATACAAAATATGACTAATTTGTTGACCCTCTGTTTTTGTCCACCCTCTTATTAAGATTGTGTATCCATTTACGACCCTCTAGCATTTTTATTTCATAAGACCGAGGTAACAAATCAGTCATGTCATTATTTGCTAGATATTTTACATC
Organism: Glycine tomentella; assembly: GCA_007407185.1. Taxonomy (NCBI): domain Eukaryota; kingdom Viridiplantae; phylum Streptophyta; class Magnoliopsida; order Fabales; family Fabaceae; genus Glycine; species Glycine tomentella. The sequence goes on from PYAF01000241.1 coordinate 2,318,304, forward strand.
ATCCTCAAGGCCTAATTTTGTCAACACAATAGGGTCTAAATATTTGGTAGTCAAAATTTATGATATTTCTTGATCAAAGAATTATACCTCTTTAGAATCCTAGAATGCAAGAGGTCTAGGTGGGGCATTCTGACCTTTTTTTTAAATTATGATTTGATGGGTGACCCTCTAGCTTTCTTCATTGTTTAGTAACATTCATGCCGTTTAAGTTTTTGGATCCCTATAGGTGCAAATCATAGACGTGTTGTGATGTGAGAACCAGTTGGAAAGACAAATACTTGTCTTTGGGTGGACGAGTAACCTTACTTAATTCAGTCTTAACAACTTTACCTCTATTATTTTATTTTTCAAAGCTCCAAGAAAGGTGATTACAGAGCTAAAAAAAATGTAAAGGAGTTTCTTGTGGTATGCGATTTTTGAAACAAACAAAATTAATTGGATAAAGTGGAAAGTGGTATGTAAGTCGAAAGCTGAAGGTGGTTAGGTGTGTAGAGTATGGAGTCTTCCAAAAATTTACTGGCTAAGTGGCGTTAGCGTTTTCTAAATAACCAAGATGCAATTTGGTTCAAATGGATAAGTTTTTGGTATGTTAGATTGTCTTCAAATAGAGTTTGATAGTACCAAGATTAAAAATGCATCCTTTTGGTGGCGAGATTTATGGCTTCCTGGTGCTCATGATGACTCATTTAAAAGTTCAGTATTAAGAACTATTGGTGATTGTCAAGATACCTTATTTTCTCATGATTGATAAATAACAATGCACAAGTTTAATAGGTCTGGTATGATGCACAAGTTTTTCAAACCCTTGGATATAACAATAAAATAACAAAGGGTTAAGATCTTAAAGTTGTACCATATACACAAGTACTTCTCTCTTTGTTTGCACACTATTATGGTGATTTTTTTTAGTGATTTACTCTTTTGGATCTCTTTAGAAACTTATTATCAAAATGGGTCTGTTTTAAAACATATTACTAGTATGATATGTTTTTGACCAGGGACTAGATGAACTAGCAATTTTGACTTGCTATTTTATTTCTACATAATTCTTTGCAAGAAAATAAAAGAGAATGTGAATGTAGCATCCACGTAAATCAACAATTTTAATTTGCGTTTTCAACGCTGCAAAAAAATCAATTTGCTGGTTCATCCATCACTAAAAAGGAACCGACAATTACTATTGCTATTTCAACACACGTCACGTAAAAAATTAAATAGTGATTCGTGATTGCTGCTTCATTTTTTTTATACGTTAACATATATGTGATGTATTTGTATAATTCAATTTGTATGTAATATATGTTTTTTTGTTATATGATTGTGAAGATTTATATAATATTTTTTAATGATTTCAGTAAAAGTATATTTATATTTATTTTTGATATATAATGTTATATTTATATTTGTTAGCATGTATATTTCTTAAAATTATTGTGTAAGTGGAAATTTATTTGTTGTAATTTTGTTGTGTATATGTACTTTTAAATTTTAAATGTGTATTTTATTTTTGTTGCAAATAGCAATTTAACGTGTTCATTAATTAGTTTTTTCATCTTGATGCAACTAACAATTTCAATTTGCTAGTTTCTTGGGCTATGCTAACCAACAATTTCATTTTGTTGTTTCACACTTTACAAGACACGTGTTAATGGCTACGCGAACCAACGAATACATTTTACTGTTTCAAATGCATTTTTGAAGTGTTGAAAACGCAAATTAATACTGCTGGTTTACGTGGATATCACATTCCCATTTCCCTTTATTTATTTATTTTTTTAAAAAAATTACGTAGAAATAAAACAGTAAGTCAAAATTGTTGGTTTACCTATTCCTTGGTAAAAAACAGAGCCATTTCAATATCATCTCAGCCACCGAAAAATGCCACAAGCCTAGCCAACCGAAAATGGAACACGGCAACACATTTCTCTCTCTAGATTTTTCTTTCCAGGAAAACAGACAAGCCCTGTTGTTTTTTTACCACACAATAAAATATATATCTTTTTTAATTGTTAAAATCCACATGGATGTTATTTAAATTTTAAAAAAATTGTTAGCAATGTTATCCCCAGCTTGGCCTTGCATCGGATCCATCTATTTTTTTAACCATGGATCACAACCTAAAAAATAACTTGTGTATAACGCCAGACCTAACACACTTGTGCATGGTAGAATTGGTCCTCAGACTCAATATTTTAAGTTACACAGAATCAAATAAAATGGAAATAAATGTAAAATTAGTTTTTTTTGAAGAGTAATTGAAGGGAAAATAGGCAGGTACAGAACTTCGATGTAACCCTCGTACATAAACTTTTTCAAACGTTTTAATGTGGGGTCAAAAGATGTCAGTCAATAAGAACTTTAAAAAGAACACACCATCAAATTGATCCTTTTGGAAGATCATTAACTAACACAGTAACCAACCAATTTGATGTAAAAAATGAACATTGAATGAAAATTTTGATGTATTTGTTATTAGATTAAAGTACAAAAGCTTATATCTTTTGGTGACCACAGACCAAATTAAACTCACCAAAGTGGATAGATAGTGTCCCTCGTCCATTTCCTAGTCTCTTTACTAATAGTGGGAATGAGCTTCCATCCCATTTCCTTGCTTCCTCTCTTCTATCCCCATCCATTCATATTCTATATTTTATTTGAAGGCAGAAGAAGCATACGAAAAACAAGTTTGAATCTAGACCATAGTTGCACTTTTATAGTCTTTTCTGAACAAAATTCTGAAATATGGTATTGAGTTGTGTTCATGTTTATCCCAAAAGAATATAGAGGTAATGAAAAGGAAAGAATTATGATGGACATAATGTTATGGCCACAAGTAAATTTTTACACGATAGTCTGTAGTATGTTATCTTCAAAATTACAAACGTAGTAATCAACCTCCAAGACCGTACTCCATTACCCAGAAGCTCCACGCTATGCGCAGATAAGGGGGAGAGATATTTTATGCAGCCTTATCCTTGCATATGCAAAGAGGCTGTTTTCAGACTCGAACCCATGACCAACAAGTCAGCAAGACACAACTTTACCGCTGCATCAGGGCTCTCCTTTAATTGTTTTGATTTATACCCTTTCATTAATTACTTGTTAGCCGTGGCTACTCACCTGTGATAACCAACATTCAATCAGCAGTGCTTCATATATCATATCCACAAGATCATAAACTTTTAACAGTAGTCATAAGAGTTTAATTTCAGATTGACAACCCGGCATGTGGCTATCATGATGCAACAATACTTTTCAGATGTGTATCTATTGAGGTATAATTGTGAGAAACTTGGGTAGCATTGTCAATATTCTTTTAACTCTGGCAAATGCTAATTATTGGCTCTCAGGTGGGCACTTGGAATGTTAGAAATGGGACGAGGTTTGTCCATCTTTTCTTGGTGATCTATTTATCAAGGCTGTGTCTTTATTTGTAAGAAAGATGATTTCAAAAGAAATACTGGATCTGCATATATGTGCACAAACTAGAATCTGGAATGAATAGGTTTATGTACTCTTCCAAATTGTGTCTGCTTTGATGTATCTTTGTCTTTGTCAATATGAATCTTGATGAATTCCAAAACTAAGCTGGTCAACTCATCTTGATGATAAGTATATTCATGATCAGCTCCTTCTATGAAGCACAATTCATGATTAGATATGTACTTAGCGAACTCTAAAGCATCATCTGCAGGTACAATTTCATCCATGGATCCATGAATTGTCAACACACTGTACCAACGTTGATGAAGTGACTAGCAGTGGTAACAGTTAAACATGAAGCAATTGATTTTGCTAAATTTTCAATGATGCCTGTTATTAGATGTAACAACAAACTGTACCTGCAATCTTGGGGAATCAATAAGCAGGCAAGATGGGTTATAGTAGATAAGCGGTCCATCAAACTTTCTTCAGTAACACGGTACATAATCTTCCCTATCGTAAGAAAAGGAATATGTGAATGAAATTGTTTTAAGTAAATTGACAACAATTACAAGTGCTGGCCACCGACACTGTTTTTAGTAGCTTTTTGGTAGCCACTATGATGCAACGTTAAGTGGAAACCAGAAAGGCTGATAAGTGATACCCATGGAACATAATGCAACCCATTAATAAAGAGATATGATTCAACGCAAAAACAAGATCATTAGAATCACAAGGAGCAGTCACATCTAATAGCTCACCTTCATTTTTAACGTAAACCAAAAAGTGTTTGTGGCAACAAAAGAACAAAGAAGCATGAAAAAATTGGCCAAGACATGTTGATTAAAAACCAAAAATGATAGAAGAATAGAACTCAGAAGATTATTCACATTTTGGTGCTCACCTCTTTTATTCTTAACATCTATATATCCATCTTGTTTGATCCTTTGTATAAAATTTTTGCCCAAACGACCTTCCATGCCTCTCGCTACATTGAACCGGCCAGATATATTGACTACAATATAAATATCCTTATATTTTGAGGCATATAAGAGCACCACATTACCCCCTGCAGAAACCATAATAGTCAGTGATTTACAAGAGGAGTTGAGTATTGTGAAAGATTTATAGAAGAAAATTCTATTACATTCACATAGAACTTAAGTTTCAATTTACCATCTATTGGGAAAAACCTAAGTCTCACATTGACTGGAGATAGTTTCAAGATAGAGCATACATGTAGGGGTAACCCTCACCCTGCAAGTAAGCTTTTGAAGTTGAGTTAAGTCCAAATCCACATTCTAAGACCATTAAACCCTATGCAAGACTCCATTCTCCAAAACTGTACAACTATATATTCAGTTTAACCAATATGAGTTAGCTCCATTTTTATACTCAATATTTTCTATCTTTAACAAACATTTTCATCTCTAAATAGTACATCTCCTAAACATCTATTGGACAATTTTCCTTCATCTTATTGATAGATCAAAACTACACCTAATTCTGATAATACTTTCCTTCTATAACTTCTTCCTTATAACATTAACACTAAGATACATCTTCACTGTGTTAATGATTAAAAGAAGATCATATTACCACCTGAACAGTGTCAAAATAAAAATACTTCAGACAATATTAATAACCTTACTTACAGAATAACTGAAATTAAAAATTATGCAACCAAATCTGTAACATAGGACAGAAGAGAAAACAATATCAAACTGCCACCGAAGAATTCCACATATGTTGTCTGTTCAGTCCACAAATAAATTCAGTTGCATATAATAAAGATAATTGTAATCTGACCTTTACGGTGACCAACAATTGCTTTAATTACGTATTTCTGCTCACAGAAGTGTTGAACTACAGCTCGCAGGTCTTCAACCTCTCTGTAGTAGTTACCATACTGAAATGAACCTTCACTTTCCCTAGAAGACAATGATATGAGTTGTTAGCAATAGCAAACATAACGACAATTCAAAAAACTATTTTTCTTTAGTATTAGAACAATACGTACACCCTTAGGTTACCTACAAAGTAGAATCACTTTTACATTCATATTTATAATAGACTGGTCCCTTTTGAATATGGCTTCATAAGTTTCAGTCTCAAGTTACTACTACGTAATACGTACCCATTGCCCGGAGGCTCTATGCTATGCACAGGTAAAGGGGAGGGATATTGTACGCAGCCTTACCCTTGCATATGCAAAGAGACTGTTTCCGGATTCAAACCCACGACCAACAAGTCACCATGACATATAAGTTTCAATCTCAAGTTATTTTAGAAAAAATAAAGCCATGAATGGAAGATAGTATATTGTTTATGTGAAATAGGACATAAACTACAATATTACGGCAAAGTTCAATTTATGCTATTATTTGGTGCATTTGTCTGTACTCTGGCAGAACACTTGTATCTTCAAGTTTCTTTGACAAAGCAGTTGATTTGGGATAAGATTAGCCGTTTAGATTCTATTTGGCAAGAATGTGATGATTTAAGACGTTTTCTTTTCTCTAACATATTGTTTGGTTGGAGGGAATTGAGGAGAGAGGAGAGAATTAGAGGACCAAAATCCCTGACCCTCCTTTGAAATTTGTTGAGGGATTGGGCAGCTCATGTTATCTCTATTGTTTGTGTTTGCTAGAGATGTAAGAACTAATAGAGCCATTCATGTACCTTTACTTAACTGCTTAAGCTTTCAGGGGAGTTGGTCTATGACAGCATTCTGCATTTTAGTCAAGGAGGATCCCTTATCCTCCAAAATCATTACAAGTTTCTTCTCTTTGTTTAATCAAATTTTTTCTTCAAAAAATAAAGTTCCAAGATTCATACTCACAGGGATGGATCCAGAAATCTATTAGAGGGGGAGAAAGGGGGGGGGGGGGGGGCTAGATTTTTTTTTTCTTCCTTTGTAATTTTTTAAACTTTAACTTTTAATAAATCATAATTTTTAAAAATATTTACTATTTTTACACAAAATCAAAATAATTTTTTATTTTAAATAATAATAATCTTTAACCATTATCATAATAACAAAAAACACCCAACTACTTTTACACAACTTTACACTAGTTATCACCTTAACTATTGTTGTAATAACAATAAACACAACTAATTTTTCACAATTTTATACTATCTAACCTTAACCATCATTATTTTACACCATATAAAATTAATTTTAAAATAACTTAAAATATACATATGTATATACATAAGAGGCACCAAGAGAGGGGCTAGGACCCCTTCCTGCCCCACTCTAAATCCGTCACTGCATACTCATATGAACATGCCAAAAATTTCAAACTTAAGTTACTAAATATTCTTAGACTTCATGACACCATACAGACAAAAAAAAATTAAATAGAAAAGACGAATCATATACAAACAAATCAGTTTGACTGAGCTCCGGACCGAAGATTAGTCCATAGCTGGTCCAAAGAATCCAAACTTGTGAGACTCTCAGGTTCCACCGGGGAGCCAAATGCCCAATATTCATATTCATTAAATAAATTAGTAATGCAATAATTTATTTATTTTTCATTTTCCTTCTCAGAGAAGCTAACCCATTTCCTGCAAAGTCAAAGCGGAAAGCACTGAATCCATCTTTTCCTAGAGCAGCAGCAAGGTTCACCATGGGAATCCTTTCCTACAGATAATAAAACCATTCCACCCTTTAGTTCAACAGTACACTGCCAGTATTCTTATACTGTTATTCAATCACAAATTGACATTGACATGTATGTTAAGCAACCAGTTTCGCTAAATTTACAGTGATGAAAAGTCATGTGCATAATATATTGTTCTTCTTATTATTTTTTTGGAAATAGTATGATCTTAAGTAAGTTTATTAAGGGAAACAACAATTGGCATGAAAGATGTGAGGAGCAGCAATAACCTTGGAAGATTGGAAGCCATGGCACACAATAACAAGCGAAATTGAAGCCGCGTTATGTAAGATCCCCACGAGATTTTCGCCATGGTTGTTGCGTATCGTAAATTTCCTTTCTCTTTCAGCACCACAATCGGCCATCGTATTATACCTTCGAATCAAGCAGCAAGATCTCGTACCGTCTCGCGAGTTGCAGGAAGGAATTGCGATACTCAATCACTTGGGTGAAAATCTCTGCGAACCCTAATTTGAAGACAAAATTTTGCATAATCTTTGAAGCACTCAGGACAAGTACAGGGTACTACGTACGCATTGGGTACTCCAAAAAACATTTTTGAGTAAAAAATAAAATAATACTTACTTTAGTTAATTGGATGATAACGTATAATTATTGGTTGAAGAAAAATATTAATTCCAAAAATTACAAGTAGTATCATCGCATATAATCACTATTTAAAGTAATTTAATTTTAAAGATATTTTTAAATAAAATTTGAATTTATATTATCATCAATTGAAATTAATTAATTTTTTTCTGAATGGAATGGATAACAACTCCCTTGAAATTAATTAATTTAATTATTTTTATTAATTTTAATGAATTAATTATTTGGAATGTTGATTTGACCTGTTAATAATGTCTCAATTATCATGACTACTACATGTGACATTTATGTCAATTGAAACTAAAATAAATAATTAAACATATTTGTTTAAAAATTCTTTTTCTACATAAACCCTCTCCAAGATCCTATTAAAAATATTTAATTTTAAATAACAATAAATAGATACAACATATGTATCTCCTTTCACCAAATTTTCTGGTGCATTTTTTTATACGTAGGATTAATAGTCACTAAAAATCTTTTATTCTCTCTATTTCTCCGTTCAAATAGTAAAAAATTGATGTTATTTTTTTCATCATATCTCATACTTTCCTTCCTCTTTGTTTACACTTAATCAAGAAATAGATTATTGCTCAATCATTTTCTCTTAAAACTTTATTAATCTATAACTGTTTTACTCTTTTATTCAACGAAATATATTAGGGTACATACCAAAATGTCGTTAGAAAATAATATTATATTTGAAAAATTACTACATTATTGTCCTATATTGCAGTAAAGTCCCAATTAACTGAGATTTTCCATCCAACATATATGATTAATGATGTGTATAAATATGGTTAAGAGTAAGTGAATAAGATTATATACAATTATTGATATGGGTTGACAATGTCATAATAAATATCTAATGAAAGGTAATTTTGTCTTATAAGTATTTTATAATGTGAAGAGATTATTAGTTATCAACATGGTTGACTACTTACGTAAATATGATTAACTTTTCTTGATTAAGAATAAATGAACATTATTGTACACAATTATCAGTATGTGATTAACATTATCGTAGGGTTATTTAAATATCTAATAATAATAATAATTTTGTCTCACAAGTGATTAATCGTGTTATGAGATTACTAACTGTCACATGTGATTATAAGAATGGACACCTGTCCAAGTTGATCCAATGACATGATCAAACCGAATCAAACAAAGAAAAAAATTTGAGTTGATTTCAGACCACCGATTTGATTCAAATTTAAAATTGTAAATTTGATTTTATCATTTTGAGTATTAGATATAAGCACATGAAATTCAACATGACTCAAACCAACTGAACCTATAACCTTTTAGAAAATATTTTACTTTTTTATGTTGTGTAATTTTATAACTTAATTTTTATATGGTGTAATTTTATAATTCTAACTTTTCATATTATTCATCAAATTTCTTTTATTTTATTATGATTTCTTATTTTTCTACTATTTTTTCAAAGATTTTTTAATTACTTTATATTAATCAACCCTTCGACTCCACTTAAACATGATTAATTAGGTTTCTTTCAGATTGTAAAAAATGTTATAAAAAAATCAAAATCAATTAAGATTGATAAATTTATATCTAAATATCTCATAAACTCAATCCATGTCCACCCTAAATGGTTAATTATATTTATAAATGTAAATATAAATTAACCTTGTCTCACAAGTTGTTAAAAGTAAATTGAATGTGATTGTATTCAACTATCAATATGTGATTAATAGTATCTTTAGATTATTAACATGTCTAATAGTAGTTAACTTTATCTCAAAAAAATGGTTAATGTCAAACATATTAATAATTGTATACAATCATGTTCATTTATTCTTAATCGCTTATAAAGTAAAATTAACCATATTTGCATATTATTAATCATGTGTCCAAATGGATGCCAAGTAAACATAATCAAGCGAGATTTTCATCTTTCTCCTTTAGGGAAACTCCTATAAATTTTAAATGCTCTCACGTACACAAGTGAAAGAGTACTGATAAACATACAAGCCATTCTCTTCCAACACATTCTCTTCAAATTATAAAAATATATATTAATAAAAACAAGCCTTACAATTTATTGTCATTTTACAAAATTCAAACTAATACTCGATTTTTAGCTTTAGGAAAGCAGATCATTTAAAGATAAGTAGTAGCAAAGCAACTTTTTCTTTAATTTGTTTGATGGTTTAAAGTAATAATTGACTTTACAGGGCATTTCAGAAAAGGAGAATCAGTTGTTACCACGGATAAGGGAAAAAAAGACCATAGAGGAAATTGAATTGAACAATGTAATTTGTTATAATTTATAGTCAGAAAAAGATCGAGTGAGAGTACCAGATTGAGTTGGAGGCAAACTGATAATCTCTTAATTTAGCATTGAACATTACAAAACAATGAGAAAAAAAATGTATATACGTTTATGTCAACTAGACTCCGAGGTGCATGAGTTGAGTTCAAGTGAGAAAACCTTAAAAAAATACTATATACTTTTATAGTCAGAAAAAGATCGAGTGAGAGTACCAGATTGAGTTGGAGGCAAACTGATAATCTCTTGATTCAGCATTGCACGTTACAAACAATGAGGAAAAAAATGTATATACTTTTATGTCAACTAGACTCCGAGGTGCATGAGTTGAGTTCAAGTAAGAAAACCTTAAAAAAAAATACTATAAGCACATCTCAATTTGGCCGTACAATGTTATGTTTGCTACACGTCTCCAGCATATCTTGTCCTGCTAAGATCCCACTGGAACACTTTTAGCCTTGGCGGCGGCAGCAGTAGCTGTAGCTGCGGCTGTGGCAGCAGCGGCAGCTGCTGCAGCAGCAGCAGATGCCGGGTTGCTAGATGCTGGAGTGTTGGATTGTGAACTGTTTTGAGCTTCAAGTGTTTGGGGCTGCTGCTGCTGCATCTGAGATCTAACTTGGGCAAGCAATGCCTTTATCTGAGTTCCTGAAAGGGTCTCGTGCTCCAGAAGGGCATTTGCAAGTGCATGAAGCTCCTTGTTGTGAGTGGTCAGAATAGTTTTTGCATTGTTGTAGGCCCTCTCCAGGAATTGCTTCACCTCTTTCTCAATAAGAAGCCTAGTCTCTGAGCTCATGCTCCTACCATTATCTTTGTAATCGTGAGTGACTAGTCCAACTTCATTGCCCATGCCATATTCGGTAACCATCTCCCTTGCCAGACTAGTTGCTTGCCTGAGATCTGAGGATGCACCAGAAGTGACTTCGTTCTCTCCGAAAATTAGCTCTTCAGCAACACGACCTCCCATGCAAACATCAAGCCGAGCAAGCATCTGTTTACGGGAAATGCTGGTCTCGTCCTCGTCAGGCAATTGAGAAACCATGCCAAGAGCCATTCCACGGGGAACTATAGTTGCCTTGTGAACAGGGAGGGCCCCATCAGTATGTATGGCCACAAGGGCATGGCCACCCTCGTGGAAAGCAGTCAACTTCCGTGACTCCTCAGATATGACAGCTGACTTGCGTTCACTTCCCATCAGGATCTTGTCTTTTGCATGCTCTAAATCAGCCATGCTTACAGCTTTAGCACCGTCCATTGCCGCCTTGATAGCAGCAATGTTAATCAAGTTTGCAAGTTCAGCACCAGAGAACCCAGGTGTTCCTCGGGCAATGATCATTAGATCAACATCATCAGCCTTCAGAACCTGTATTTGATTGGAAACAAAAAAAATCCAGCATAACAAATAGGTAACACTGATCAAGAAGCTCACACAATCATCTGAGATCATAGTTATACATTTAATGGATATAACAAATGCCATCTTACATAAACTTCAAAATAAATGGGTGTGAGCTCATACACAAAAGTATCCAATGGATAGTCAATCATAGCCCAAAGAAAGAAGCATAAAACAGCAACATTTTGCACCAATATAATGAGAGCACTAACCATGTAACTCTGAAAAAGGCGTCATATGCCATCCAATTCAATCTACCAAGTAAGATACATTCTGTTAAGGGATCAGACCACCCAAAGAGAATTATTTGGAAAGCCTATTCAAGGAAATATATGACTTAGTTTTAATAATTATAGCAGTTTAAAATACTGCAATGTTAGGACTTAGTTTTAATTACCGTCATTTGACAGTTTCTGTATGTATTTGTGTGTGTTGTTTGGGGGAAGGGGGACAGTTATCCAATGTGTTTGGTAATTTTCTGGACAGAGATAACCTTGCTAGGAGTTTCTGAGCTTTGAGACAGCAAGAAATTGCTGTAATTTCTGTTATCTGGTGTGGTTTAAAGGGAACCTGTAGGTTTTAACAGTATTGTAGGGAGTCCTACTAGGGAGATTGGATGATTTCTATTGGCTACTGAAGTTCAGTCAAATGATGTGGCAATCAATCACTTAACTGCAGATCAAAATAGTGAGTTGTCTATTTTAAAATATAGATTTTAAGAGATGAGAGATAATGTTAGTGAGAGAGAGAGTAGGGGAAAGTAGTAGCCTTAGGGAACGCTTCAGTGAAGGGGACAGGACATCATCCTGTCTCAACCACTCCGTGAAGGGGTACCGACAGTACTATGCGAAGCCAGCGGCGCCACAACGAGAAGGGCAGAGGCAGAATTGGAGGGATGACGTGTCTTCCTTTTACTTCGCATGCTTTCCGGAAGAACTAGGGGAAAAGGATCTTTGGCTAGAGTTCAAGAAATGGGGAGATGTCAGGGAGATCTTCATTGCAAAAAATAGAAATTGGAATGGTAGACGATATGGTTTCGTCCGTTTCAAAGGGGTCAAAGATACAAGAACTCTGGAATGGCAGCTAGATAATCTGATTATTGGGTGTCTCAAACTGCATGCGAACCTCCCCAAACATGGTAGGGACTGGAAGATGATAAAGAACAACAGGGCGGAGATGAACTACAAGAAGGGAGTGGCTGAAATCAATCATGCAGAGAAAGAGCATGTCAGCGACAGGAGGAGAACGGTCCAAACAACAACGCACAGGGAGCCTCCAAAGCTTAGTCCTCAACACGATATCCCCCCTCAACACTAGGCCCAAAGGGTCTCATATGTGCAAGCGGTAGCAACGACCAACCATGTGCTGACGAAGAGGTGGTCTTCGACACAGGAGAAGGCGATGGTAAAGCCATTTGTTTCATTTGTCCAGCTATCTATTCCGATGGAGAAAACATGGTGCAAAGATGCGTGGGTTGGCATACTAAGGTGTTTGACGGCGTTTGATAGACTGGAAGATGATTTCCTGTGGGATGGAGGCAAGGATATTAAGCCTAAGTGCCTGGGCGACGATATGGTACTTCTCATGGGACTTAGCAATTCAAAAGTAGAGGAAATTTGCAAGGAAGCAGACGTAAGTGGTATGTCTATGTTTTACTCACTGGAAAAGTGGACTCCAACTCTGAGGTCTGGATTTAGGCTGGTGTGGGTACTATGCTGGGGTATACCATTACATGCTTGGGACATGGAGAACATCAACAAAATCGTGGCAGCGGTGGGCGAAGTAGTGGACATGGAAGACAACACTGTTGACATCCACTGTATGGACAGGGCCCGAGTTCTCCTTAAAACTCCACGGGTTCCTACGATTAACCACAACGTAGTGGTGTCCATTAACGAGGATGAGTTCATTATCAACATCGTGGAGGAGACGTGTTATAGTCCATGTAGTTGTAAGTGTAATAGAGGAAGTTTTGCAGGATCATCTGAGGAGATATCGTTTGACGAAAGTTTCTTGAGGATGAGTGACTCGTTGGAGGAAGTTATGGCAGATGCAACATCCCTGACGATAGATGCGGTGGTGAACACAGCGAGGGGTGATCGCAGTGGTAATGGGGGGAAAAGCAAGTGATCGCCGGTCAGAGTTCCCTGCAAGAATTGATGGGTAAATGCTACCTGTCACAAGACTTTTCAAGGAAGCTGCAACACTTGTGGATAGCGGTTGGTGTCAACTACCCATTCTTTTACGACAACCTCCTGATAGCGACTACATAGTAGCGGAGATTACCTGTAAGGAGGTAGCGGGGCAGTTACGGAAGCTGATGCGGTAACCAATGACCATGACCCATGCGAGAAGAAGGAAGATAACAGACACAATGGAGGTTATCTGATAAGGAGGGACCCACATATGTTTGACTGAAAGGAGTTGGAGTTAGGTACTGGTACAGTGGGAAAGGATGATGACTGGGCACCTTCAAGACCCCCAAACACGTGCAATTTTGAAACACCAGGTGATAACTGTAGACTGTTGCGCCTTAACAAATTTGGGCTTGACTCACATTGGAAGGTGTACTCTAGGAACAAGTGGTGTAAAAAGAGGTTCGAGCCCAAAAAGCTGCATGGCCCGAAACTTGTTCTAATTATACAGCAGCCTTTTAGTAAAGGAAAGGAGGTCTTTTCTTTTCAGACCAATAGTGAGACATCCCCCGTCAATGGTGAGAGGCAGCGGGCTAAAGGATATAGTTGACTGGGGGAAAGGCCCAATGTAACTCATCAAGTGGATGAAGCTACATCAAGTAATAAAAAAGGTGAGTGGCTTAACGAACCATCCAGTGACTGGATTCTGGCAGAACTTCTGGCTACAAGCTGCAGTAATCAACAAGAAATGGTGAACAAGATGGTGGCTATGGAAGAAAGAGACAAGAATGAGGTCCAGAGGCTGGGTAATAGCGAGGGTGACTGATGAAGATTCTACCTTACAATATAAGGGGGTTGGGGAGGAAATTTAAGTGGGCCTCTATCAGAAAAATTATTAATAAAGAAGGGATGGACATGCTTTGTGTCCAAGAGACAAAAAAGGATATCATTGATAAAAGGTATGCCAAGCTATATGGGGAGACAATGATGTCAGTTGGGAATTCCAGCCAGCTTGCAATAGAGTTGGTGGACCTCTATGCATATAGAATAAGGATGCGTTTAAACTAGAGAAGAAGGTAGTAGGAAATGGTTTTATCTACTTGGAAGGGACATGGGTTGTAGATAGTGAAAAAATTATCATTGTCAATGTGTGCTCACCTTGCGAGGCAGCACTGAAAAGAATCTTGTGGGAAGAGATCATGCATCTAAGAATGGTATGTAAGGGGGGGCCTATGGTGTGTTATATGTGACTTTAATAATATAAGAAGGCATTCGGAAAGAGTGGGCAGCTGTCAGAGGAGTCAAGATGAGGGAATTATAAAGGAATTCAATGATTGGATTGCAGAGTTGAAGGTTGAAGATGTGCCATGTATAGGGCGCAAAATTTACCTGGTACAAACCCAATGGGACTGCAAAAAGTAGGCTAGACAGAGCTCTCGTTTCTGAGGAATGGACTACTAAATGGTGGGAGTCCATGGCATGGATAAATATGCTAGGGCATCCTCGATAAATCCAAAAGACCATTTCCTTCAGCATACCTACTGTTGTTTCACTGGCCTCAGAATTCAGAGATGGAAAATTTGGTGGGTAGCTCTGACTTGGAGCATTTGTTTTCATAGAAATAGGATTGTTTTCTATAACGAAAGCTTCAATGGTCATAAGCTGTTGGAGGATGCTCTTTTCTTCTGCTGGTCCCAGCTAGCAAATCTGGAGAAAGGATTTAACATTCCTTTTTATCACTGGTCTAGCCATATTAGGGAAGGATTTTGTTTGTAGGGAGGGTTTAGTTCTACTGTATTATTTCCTTTTTTGGGTTCGGATAAGAGCCTGTCTTTAGCCAGGTCTTTGGCATCCTAATTCGGATAGTCTCCATGTATTAGGCTGCCATAGTTCTGTTATGTTTGTTGATGGGCTTTTATGTTGAGTACTACTAGTACTCTTATTTCCTATCATATTTTTGCTGATTAAAAAAAAAAAAAAAAAAGACAGCGAGTTGTATTATTAGAGCCTTTTCTGGAGTTTTCAAGGAGTTAGAAGGGTTGCCACCACATAGGAATTTAGTGCACTCAATTACCTTACAACCAAATGCTGGACCAGTTAGTGTTCTTCCATATCAGTACCCTCATCACCACAAGATTGAGATAGAGCAGTAAGTGTAGTCTATGCTAAAGTAGGGTATAATCAAACATAGTGGAAGTGCTTTTTCTAGTCCTGTAATTTTGGTCAAGATTCAAGAAAAATTGTCATGGTGAATGTGTTCTGATTAGAGTGTTAGGATCCAATAGCAAGGTATGGGCCTTGAGTCTCACATTGGAAGTATGGGATTCTAATGTGGGGTTTATAAAGGCCTCTGGTTCTCCAACTACAACTGCTAGCTTTTGTGCTGTAGTTCTCCAAGGCTCTTATCGATATCTCTATGGATTTTATCACTTGACTTTTTAAATCTAAGTGTTATGATGAGGTGTTGGTAGTAGTTCAACGACAAAATATATGATCATGTCCGCTAGTAGTCTATTGGAGCCTTTGCCTATGCCAACTCAAGACTTAAAGTGTGGGAGGATATATCTATCGATTTTATCACTCGATTTTTAAATCTAAAGGGTTATGATGTGGTGTTGGTAGTAGTTGAACAACTTTCTATATATGGTCACTTCATTCAATCATTCCCTTAAAACATCCATATACTGCACAAAGTGTGGCTGCCATATTTGTTAATCTAAAAGAAGTGATTCAGTACTTTAGTTTCATAGGGTTCCATAATCCATTGATGACCACGATATATTATTTGTCAGTAATTCTTGGAAGAAATTATTTCTGTAGGGAAGAGTTTTAAAGAAAAGCAAGACACTTGGCATGGAAAAACAAAATGGTCAAACTGAAGTTATAAACTGCAGCATGGAAGTTAATCTATGTTGTGTGAAATATATGATTTGATATGTTTTAATTACAGCAGTTTAGTATGTGATTATTTCCATTATTACTTATTATTCTGTAAGCCTCATTCATCATAAATAAGAGTATTTTATGTGGTCTGAACAGCACACAACAGTAAATAATTCTTACATTTTGCATATGAACAATGGAAATTTTTCCTGAAGTATGTACTACTTCCCCTTTAAAGTTATGTAGGGAAGACGGGTGTTGCGGGACAATTATGTTTGGTAGTTTTCTGGACAGAGATAACCTCAGTAAGAGTTTCTTAACATGAAACAAAAGAAATTGCTGAAACTTCTGTAATTTGGTGTGATTAAATCCTATTTTTATCCTTTTCAAATCAGTGTTCTATAACATTTTTGTGCGGGATAAAACAATACCTTTGACATGTGTGATTCCAAAATCTGCTGTCTTCCTTTTACATCAGGATTGGGAACATCAACATGGCGATCAAACCGCCCAGGTCTCACCAATGCCTTATCCAATGATTGTGGAAAATTAGTAGCGCCAATCACAATTATGCCCTCATTTTGCTTGAATCCATCTAGCTCAACCAGTAATTGATTTAACGTCATCTTCATGTACATTTGGTCCTTTGCATTTCGTTTTCCTCCAATAGCATCTATCTCATCAATGAATATTATAGCAGGTGCTCGCTTCCTTGCAGCAGAAAAAAGATCCCTCACCCTTCGTGCACCAACACCAACATACATCTCTTCAAATTCACTACCACTGCAGGAGAAGAATGGAACCCCAGCCTCTCCAGCAATAGCTCTTGCTAACATTGTTTTTCCAGTGCCAGGTGGACCAACAAGCAAAACTCCTTTTGGAAGCTTACCACCAAGACGAGTAAAGCGCTGTCACAAGGGAAAAGAAAGTCATACAATTACAAAGATGATAAGGAAAAGTACAAGCCAGTATACACAGTCAGGAAAGAAGCATATAAAATGTAACAAAAAAGTATGAAAGGGGATGTGACATCAAGAGGAATCAAACATAATTCAGGTACTCCTAATGAATAGCCCATTTAAGCAATTATCTTGGATATGCCACCCAGTTTTCGATTCTCATATGAAATCATCAGTTCACCACCACCAATGGAAGTAGTAACTAGTAAGCACATGTTAAACAAGTGTGGTTTTATTGATGTTTGGTAGGTATCATCCTGAAGTAAAAACCAAAATCCAGTTACCCAGTTTGCTCCAGCACAAACAGATTTGGTATGAAAACTACGGAACCAGGTACCTACTGAATAGTGACACAGAAGCATCTATAAAAAAGAAACACATTAGAAGTGTGCATTATGTCCAATTTATTTGAGTTTTAGAATTTAGGCTATTACCCAAAGAAAGAGATCCAATATATTCACAAGTTTCTCTAATTTTTGACCCGTCACTTGATAATGACATATTCCATCTGCATCCCCAAGTCCACACAGTTGCAGTTACATTACTTTAAGTGGCATCAAATCAACAATCACATGAAGTAATCAACAAGACCACAATAGCTCAGGACATGTATCAATGAATATAGGTTAAATTGATATGTCAAAAAGTATATTATATCTACGTATACAATACAAGTTTAAGTGCTCAAGCTAGGGTGTATAGTGCTAGAAATGTATGCAATGGGGAGAGCATGAACTTATGCAAGAGATGTCTACCTTAGGATCTCGAAGGTAGTGAACAATTTCTTCCAGCTCTTCCTTTGCCTCATCAACACCTTTTACATCACTAAATTTTGTACTTGATTCCATGCTAGGTTGCACTTCTTCATTTATACCAAGTCCTGGGAAATATGAAAAAACAAACCAAATAACATGTCTGCTAAATTCAGATTCAATAAGAAAAAAGAATACGAACAGGTTACACTAATAAGGAATACCTTTACTAATTCCTTTATCTTCAATGAGTGCTCCTACACCAGAAATCATGAAAAAGGACACCGCAATGAACCTAAATGTACGCCATAGCTGATCTTTTATATTCCCACCTTCTCTAGCCACCATATGGATTGGATTACTAGCAGTTCCAATAGTATTGTCTTTTGTTGATTTTCCCAAATTTCTTAAAGCAGAAAGACCACCTACAGTTTTTTCTTCACTCACTGAATTGGACATGCCTGAAAATCCAAATCACCTCTGGTCATAATTTAGATTCTGAAAAATATGCTAAAGAATGTCGAAATGGCTAATGCAGTAAGATTAATATCACTTTTGAGACAAGTATTAGTTGATCATATTTGTCCTAGGACTACATAAAAAGTCAAAAGAGGCATCACATTCCTGATGCAAAATTTCATCACAGAGAAAAACAAGATTCTTTATTAATTTGAATATTTGATTAATAGTGCAAGACCTTTATTGAACTTCATAATCGCTGGAAAAGATTATAGACTAACAGTACAAACAGAAAATGGATTATCGGCACAAAGCAAACAAAAGTACAAAATAATTTACTACAATACTATTTTACCCGAAGACTTATTTACTGGCTTGAGAGAAACAGATAAGTACAGAAAAATTAACCCACTAGTTCTATTATTTCAATAATATATCAATATCCTACTGATTTCCCTCAAAATTAAAGTCATCCAAGAATTACAGATAAATGAGAGAAGATATCAAAGTACACCTTTAAAAGAGTGTGCATGTGTCGGTTAGGGGGAAGAGAAGACTACACAGAATGCATTTAGAAGAGTCTTTAACATCAAATCCTAGCAGTCAGCAAATGAGGAGTTCCCAACGAAATGGAAATAAAGTCATGCCTTGGGACTGTTTCCTTAGTGCACAGGCAGGAAAAAAAATACTTTTCACAGATTAGTAAGTAACCCAGCTTTCTAATCAAAATATTAACACAGTGTATGAAATCTGAAGTTAGGAAAACAACTGCTTGGCCAGTGAACTTTGGCAGAGACAAGTTGGCCATCTCTACACCCCTATGAAACATAATACCCCAGAAAGAAAGCAGAGGCAAGAGAACCAAATACAGTTGCTTGCTTAGCAAAAATCATTGAATAATGAATAAGATTAACAGGTCAGTTAAATAATATTGACAAGAAATATAAATCAAACAGACCACATTACATGCATTGACAAATATAGGGTAATCAATCACACAAAAATTAGCAGTTCAAGCCAAACAACCACCTCTCCTTAATGTCTTCAGTAATTCACTTTCATCAAGCCTATCAACTTTCACCAATGCTTTTACGTATTCAGATAGAGCTGAGGGACTATTGTGCAGAGATGGCTGGCTTTCAAATACTCTAATCACAGCCTCAGGATCATTCTGATGGTAAAGTTCTTTGAGATAAGCAACTTCAGCGGCTTCATCTGCATCACGTGCTCGACGAGCAATACTGCCAAGGTAGCTAGATTGAAATCTCTCTTGGGCACCCAAAAGCCTATTCCCTACAGTATTTTTAAAAGTAAATGAAAAAAATAGAGCTAAGTGCCAAATGGGACATAATATCCAAGGTACTATGAATTTGAACATATATTGAAAAGGAATAAAAAGACATGAATAAGTTCACAAATAAACTGACCCACCCCCACCTCCCAAGAAGAAGAAAAAAAGGGATAAAAAATGAAAGAATTCCACAACACAACAAATTCTAGAATGTTAATTCCCAAAACAACATAATTATGAAAAAAAATAAAGCTACATTAAGAAAAGAAAAATCCGTTTCTTATATAAGCAAATAACATTAAGTAAACTAAAAGAACAATGCATGGTCCAGGACGAAGGGATTATACCTGCACGATCTCCAAACTTATTGACAGAAAAATAGCTTGTAGCAAACACACTTTTAATCTGTCGTCTTGCAACCTGTAAAATTAAATTATAAAATTAACTGAAACATTAAAGAGATCCAAAATATAGATCAAATATGTCAACTAGGATTGTGCAAAATTGGCCACATAATCAATAATACATACAACAAGCTTAATGAACATAAGTTCATGTTCTCATCCTTGCCTAGTGTCTTACACTCTGTTTCTATATGTTTTTTTAGGTGTACAATGGTGAGATTTAAACTGAGGATCTCATAAAAATGACCAAAACCTCCACCACTAACAAGACAATAAAAGATGTGAACAATAATAAGTTAAAAAACAGCTGTTCAAAGATGATACTCGAACCATCCACGGGATCATCATAAGTCACAAAGCAAACAACTCCATACACAAAGGACCATATAACCCAACAACAAGCTGAAATCCAATATGGATGCAATCTTCACTGCTCCTAAAAACTCTCAAAACACAAAGACAATAATTTGCTATACCCCCCAATAGTAGAAAGGTTTAAATTTTCTTATCCTGAATCAAAACCAGAAGAAACCCATTAGACCCATTATCCATTAAAGCAAAAAGAATCTAGAAAAAGGATGAAAGAGAAAAGGGTATGAAAATCAATACGCCAATCCAATAAAAGGTCAAAATTAGGGTTTCGTGAAGAATAAAAACAAGGGAAAAATTGACAAAGGACATGTTTGATTGAGGAACATGAATCAACTTACTTGCGATACCAAAAGCCGCAAAGCCATGCTCACGAGATCGAGCTATCTCAACTGAATTTGCAATTGGTAACTCAACGTGCCTTCTTAAGGTTGAGGTGTTTGTTGGGACTTGGGAATAATAAAATTGTCTAATAAACTGATAATGTTAATTTTTTTATTCTCATGTTAAATACTTAAATATATATAATGATTTTGTGACAAAACAATATGTATAATGATTTTGGTATCTTAAAATATTATGACTTCTCTAATTTGTTTTCTCATTTTTTAAAACAAATTGTTTCATTTTTTTTCTCTGTATTTTGTTTTTAATGATTTTATTTATTTAGTTCATTAAATATTTATATGACTCCAAAAAACTCAAAGACTGAAAATTGATATAATATAGGGATTAAATAAAATAAAGTCTGGATATTTAAAATGACTAAAAATAATAGTCGATGAATAAAATTATTGAAAAATAAGTAAAAGGACTATATAGAAAATGAAAAAAAAGTAAACTTATTAAAAATAGGAGATTAAACAATAAAGAATTGAGAGATTTTTATAGATTATTAGAAACATGATTTCTGTAAAAAAAAAAAAAATGATGTTTTTTTAAGTGAGGGCCTAGTCTACATTTTGTCCTGGCTATTGCTATACTCATTTCCTTCTTCTTTTTTTTTGTTAAGTACACTTGTTTTCTTTTTTCTTAAAAAAAATCAGATTACTTTTAATAGCAATAAACCATCCTCCTTTCTTTCGTCACTTTCCACATCTCTTTCACTCTCTTCATCCCCATTGTTTCCAATTACTTTTCTCTCTTATTTTATTTTGTCCACTCAAGCAACACTATTAATGTCTCATTTTATATATGCAAATTAGATCTTAAATTTGTCCACGTTACTGCAGTAGTGGAACGTCTCTTAGAGTTGTTTAAATTGAATGTTCGATATCAATTATATCTTATCTCCACTTCAATTGCTTAACTATTGTACAGTTTTTCCTTTGTATGGGGTTTTTAATGGTCTTGGTGTTTTGCTTACATTTTTTCACAAGTTTTTTTTAACATTATTTTTGGAACACAAAATAACATTCTAGAAGATACTTTTCAAAACACAATTTTTTTTAAACCTTTTAGGACACAAAAAGTACTTTTCATAATGTTAAAAATAACATTGTGTTATGGAAAGTTAAAAATAAAACATTGTTTCATAAAGTACATTCCCGAATAAGATTTATGTATCAACATTATGTGTATAAAAGGTATATATGAGAATAAAATTTAAAAAAGCAAATGGGAGTGTACTTAGCAAAACATGGAATTAGATGTAGCAGAAACCTTTTTTCCTTAAGACCCACGGTCAAACTAATGAAGCGGGCCTAAAGCCCAAACGTATGATTTTGTATTGGCTTGTTCGTGGCTAAAGGGATGGAGAATCTTCCTATTTCCTTTTTTTTTATATATAATAATTTTTCATCTATTTTGTTCTGTTTGGTGGCTGTTAAATACTGAAATTTGATTTGTATTGATTTTGGATGGAGATGAAATGAGGATCTATCTCTGCCTTTGATTGCATGTTTACTTATTCTTTACACTTTCAGAAAACTATTTCATGGCAACCATTGCTAACAAAAGAAATAATCAGTTTAGCAAATTAAAAAAAATATTCAATTTAGTAGTTAATATTATTAAATGACCGTTATTTAAAATTTAAAAAATATAAAATTACAAAAATCAAATAACCAATGCTTGATAACTTTAGGGATTAAAATAGAACTTTTATAATTTAAAAATAAATTTATTCGATGTTTATTATTTCAATGATTAATTTATAATATTATTATTTTTTAATTTAATTCCAAACTAGTAAATAACTTAAGAATAATGTGAATATTTATAAATACATATAAACTAATAATAAAAATATAATTTTTTGAAAAAATATTAAGAATGTAAATTTAATTAAAAAGCTACTAGTAGTTAAAAATTACAAGTTAATAAAATACACAATTAAATTTTTGTAAATTAATTTAGTTAATATATTTATATACTTTTGAAAAATTAGTCTCCTATATACTATGCAACTATATCAGTTGAAGTAGTCAAGTAGGTTTTCTTCCCCCTATCAAATGGATGGCAAGAACTGGGAAGCCACATCAAAGCAAGAATATTTCTTTCCCCTTGTCTCACTTTCTATTTTACGAAAATCCAGAAATTTATGTCTTATTTTAAAATTTAGAGGTGCAATTTTACTATCCGAACTTTTATGTTTTTATTCTTTGAATTTAAAAAAATGATAAGTATGATGTTGGAGTAGTTTGTAATTAAATGACAGAAGAAAATTATTTTATACTTTAAATGTATTGTTTTTTTAATTAATTAACCTACTTGAACTTATAATTAAAAGTATATTGCTTGTTTTTGTTTGAACGGCAATTAAAACAAAATGGTTGACATAATATATTGCTGATTATAGAGGCAAGAAGTGTACCCAAAAACAATATTCAAAAAAGTATTTTTTTTTTAGTTGACCTCCGATCTAACTTTATTTTTTAATTATATAATTGTATAATTTTAACTTGTTGATTAAGATGATGTATATTATTAAAGGTTATAAATCTAACTTATTAATTATGGATAAATTGTTCAAGTAACCAATAGAATATATAATAGATTAAAAAAATTAATTCTCTTAGTACGATTACTCATGCGACAAGTAAATATAAATAAGCGCAACATAATTAAAATATATGATAGATTAAAAAATATAATTTTATA
Organism: Glycine tomentella; assembly: GCA_007407185.1. Classification (NCBI taxonomy): domain Eukaryota; kingdom Viridiplantae; phylum Streptophyta; class Magnoliopsida; order Fabales; family Fabaceae; genus Glycine; species Glycine tomentella. Next base: position 2,342,050 of record PYAF01000241.1, read on the forward strand.
TTTCAAATTAAAAAAAGGATATTTTTATATAAAAAATTTAAAC